>JAVJIF010031147.1:0-147428 GCA_038442645.1 Agave tequilana | reverse complement strand
GATGACTTACACGGGTTATTCATTACAAATCCGCCTATGAGATTTGGCAACACTTATTGGTCACTCACGAGGGAACATCACAAGTCAAGAGAGCTAAAATAGATCTCTTGCGTTCCCAATATGAAAGTTTTAAAATGTAAGAAATGAATCTATTGATGATATGATTACTAAGTTACTCACGAATGCTCTTGCTTTTCTAGGTGATGAAATAAGCAACGACCAAAAGGTGCGTAAGTGATTCGTGCTCTCCCTTCATCATGGGAAATCAAAGCTACCACCTTGAAGGAATTGAATGACAAAGACGAGATGGAGCTCATAAGTCTTATTGGAAATCTAAAGACTCATGAGATGGAGAAAAAGGCTAGAGAAGAAGCGGTACCTCAAAAGAAAAAGTCTATGACTTTCAAGTCTTCCTCCACCAACTACGATGATGAAGAAGATATGAAGAGCTATCTCTTCTTGTGAGAAATGTAAGAGAATGTACCGCAAGAATAAGCTCAACTATAGATGGCGATGGGAAGGGAAGGAGGAGAAAAAGATCAGATGCTACAACTGTCGGAAACCCGGACACATCATGGCCGATTGTCCAGATTTCAAGAAAAAGATATCCTCCTCCTTGAAGCAAAAGAAGCCGGTTGGAAAAGGGGTATAAGGCTTCTTGGGACTCGGAGAGTGAATCTGAAGATGAAATCGACACGATAAATGTGTGTTTCATGCAACACACCTAAGGTAACAGCCCAACCACTTGATGATGAAAGTGAAATAAGTAAAGAATTGTTATTACAAGCTTTCGTTGAACTTTCAGAAAGTTTTGATGATAAAAGGAAGAGTGTTCAAAATTGAAAAAGGAAAATGAATGCTTAAAAGTCAAATTGTCATTTCTTCAAAAGAAAAAGATGAATTATCTTCTATTTTTATTTCAACACAATGAGATTTTGATGCTTATAAAGTTGCTTGTAAAGCTAAATATCTTAAAATTGATGAAAATGAGTTTTCCATGTTAAAAACTAGAATAATGATTTGGGAAATGTTTTAAAAGAATATGCCTTTAATAATACAAATTAGAAGAAATGTTTTCAAAGAAGCATATGCATACTACTCATGCTAAACATGATAAAACATCTCATGCCAAAACTCCACATGTTCATCATGCCAACACATCACATGTCAATCATGCTAAAATACCTCATGCTCACAAATCACATGTTTCATAAATACATGCTCATTATGCTTTTAAATATGCAAGAATTATAAATGTACTTATTGTGGCCGGAATGGTCATTTAACTAAATTTTGTTATGATCATATGAATAGTACAAAATCTTGTTTGGGTTCGAAACACTAACGCTTTAGGACCCAAGAAAATATGGGTACCAAATTAAGTCTTAAATTATTTGATGTAGATACACACTAAGACTCCAAGACGTAAGGAGCGGTGGTACCTTGATAGTGATTGTTCAAGGCATATGATATGGGACATCAACAATTTCACAACCCTATCAAGGTACATTGAAGGTGGCACCGTCACCTTCGAGGATGACTCCAAGGGCACCATCATCGGTATAGGTAACATTAAGATTGGTGCATCTCCTTTAATTGAAAATGCAGTTCTTGTTGATGGGCTTAAACATAATTTGCTTAGTATTAGTCAATGTGATCGTGGTCTCAAAGTTTGTTTGTTTGATGAATTTCTTACAAAATTTTTGATTGTAAACCAATGATGTATTCTCACTGGATTTCGTGAAAATAATGTCTATATTATTGATATGCTTAATTTGGATTGCTCTACAAAATGTTTAAATGCTTTTGATGAGATTTCATGGTTATGGCATAGAAGATTAGGCCATGCATCTTTTGATCACCTTGCTAGAATAAATTCTAAGGAATTGGTGAAGGGTATTCCTTATTTGAAGTTTGAAAAAGACCGCATTAGTGGTGCGTGCCAACTTGGGAAACAAACAAAGTCTTCTGTCAAACCAATCAAGAATATCATGTCATCTAGGCCATTAGAATTGAGTCACATGATCTTTTTGGACCAACTAAAACTAAAAGCTTAAATGGAATAGATATGTTTTGTTTTAGTCGATGATTTCTCTCGTTTCACTTGGTTTTCTTTTTGGAGCATAAAGATCAAACTTTTTCGCATTTAAGATTTTTCGAAAAAGCGTTGAAAAAGAAAAAGATTTTCGATTTTACGGATAAGAAGTGATAGAGGTGGTGAGTTTGTCAACCAACTCTTCATGACTTAAATGTGATGAAAAGGGAATTAAGATGAAATGTCATGTCCTAGAACTCCACAACAAAATGGAGTAGTTGAGAGGAAGAATAGAACTCTTCAAGAAATGTCTAGGACTATGATAAGTGAATATGAGCTCCCTCAATACTTAGGGGCCGAGGCGCGTAAACACCGCATGCTACATATCCAACCATATTATTTGTGTAAAAATACTTTCAAAACCTCTTTTGAAATTTATCATTTAAGAAAACCAAATGTTTCATACTTTAAAAGTTTTAGATGCAAGTGTTTTGTTTGAACACCAAAGATAATTGGGTAAATTTGATGCTAAGGCTTATGAAGCAATCTTTATTGGCTATTCTAGTACTAGCAAAGCATATAGAGTATTCAATAAATCACCTCATACTATTGAAGAATCTATGCATGTTAAATTTGAAGAATCTAATGCTATTGTTGAGAATGTGTAGAGATTGACTCATTAAGTGAGGACATGAAGAAAATATCCTTGAAGGACTCACCCATCAAGAAGACAAGCAAGAACCTATGGTGAAGTTCAAAAGGATGAAGTGGAACAATCACAACCACTTCCTAAAGATTGGAGATACGCCTCAAATCATCCCAAAGATCTCATCATAGGTGATGTATCATGGGGGTAACCACTCGCTCTAAACTCTATGATTTATGTGGAATTATGCATTCATATCTCATTTTGAACCCAAAACATCCTTGAAGCCGAGGGTGACTCATATTGGTTGCTTGCTATGCAAGAAGAGCTCAATCAATTTGAGCGCAATCAAGTTTGACACCTTGTTCCTAGACCCCATGATAGACCAATAATTGGTACTAAGTGGATTTTTAGAACAAGATGGATGAGTCAGGAAATGTTTATAAGGAATAAGCTAGGTTAGGCCCAAGGTTACACTCAAGTTGAAGGAATCGACTTTGAGGAGAACTTTTGCACCCGTAGCACGGCTAGAAGCCATACGGATCACACTAGCTTATGCATCTTATAAAAATTTTAACTTTTTCAAATGGATGTAAAAAGTGCATTTTTAAATGGTTTATTGATGAGGTGAATAACAACAATTTTTGCAAAAAGAAATCAAAGCTTGAGTCTCTTTTAAAAAAAAAGTTTTGCTCTCAGTTTTTGTGCTCAAAATTCTGATTTTTTCTCTGAAGTTTTTTGATTCTAAACTCTCTTCAACTTTGTTTTATTTTTTACTTAGAAACCTTAAGCTTCAATCCTATACATTATTCTTTAGGGTTTTGTAAAGAAAAGTTTTTCAAAAGAGATTTTGTCGTCGTTTGATCACAAGTGATTATTGTATTTGTGGTTCCATTACCTCTGGACTAGAGGAGTGTGATTGAGGAGTTGGGTACTCCCTCGTGGTTGTAATCCTTTGTGGAAGTTCTAGTAGATCGAAAATCCTTCGAGGTGAAGGGGGGACGTAGAGCTGGGTGCTCGAACCTCGAAACAAATCTCTGTGCTTGCGATTGGTTTACTTGTGTATTTACTTGCTTTCCATTCATTCTTATATTGTCGATCAATACTCTCACAACAAAATTGCATTGCGCACCTCAAACTCTTATTTAGAGGAATCACGAGGAAGGAGTTCAGAGCCCTTCACGGGGTATTCGACTTCTAATCTTATTTCGAGTGATCGTTGCATCATATCATTTTAAATTTGTGCATTGATTAGCATTATCACCTATTCACCCCCCTTCTAGGTGATTTCAATTGGTATCAGAGCTAGGACTCTAGTTTTTGGCTTCACATCCTTAGAGAGATCCTAAAATTTGCTAATCACTATTTTCATATCTTCATTCATTCACTCACTAGTAAAGATGGCCGATAACATTAAGACCCCTTTCAAATTTGATGGACTCAATTTTCTCATATGGAAAGTTAGGATGAACATTTTTCTACAATCTCTAGGTAGTCTAGTTGCTAAGTCTTCGACCAAGCCTTTTAGTAAACCTGAAGGTGAGGAGGACACTTGGTCTGAACTTACCTCCAAGGAATTTGATGCTAATTCAAAGGCTCAAAATGCCCTACTTTTAGCTCTGAATGAGGATGACTTAACACGGGTTATTCATTACAAATCCGCCTATGAGATTTGGCAACACTATTGGTCACTCACGAGGGAACATCACAAGTCAAGAGAGCTAAAATAGATCTCTTGCGTTCCCAATATGAAAGTTTTAAAATGTAAGAAAATGAATCTATTGATGATATGATTACTAAGTTTACTCACGAATGCTCTTGCTTTTCTAGGTGATGAAATAAGCAACGACCAAAAGGTGCGTAAGGTGATTCGTGCTCTCCCTTCATCATGGGAAATCAAAGCTACCACCTTGAAGGAATTGAATGACAAAGACGAGATGGAGCTCATAAGTCTTATTGGAAATCTAAAGACTCATGAGATGGAGAAAAAGGCTAGAGAAGAAGCGGTACCTCAAAAGAAAAAGTCTATGATTTTCAAGTCTTCCTCCACCAACTACGATGATGAAGAAGATGATGAAGAGTTATCTCTTCTTGTGAGAAATGTAAAGAGAATGTACCGCAAGAATAAGCTCAACTATAGATGGCGATGGGAAGGGAAGGAGGAGAAAAAGATCAGATGCTACAACTGTCGGAAACCCGGACACATCATGGCCGATTGTCCAGATTTCAAGAAAAAGATATCCTCCTCCTTGAAGCAAAAGAAGCCGGTTGAAAAAGGGGTATAAGGCTTCTTGGACTCGGAGAGTGAATCTGAAGATGAAATCGACACGATAAATGTGTGTTTCATGGCAACACACCTAAGGTAACAGCCCAACCACTTGATGATGAAAGTGAAATAAGTAAAGAATTGTTATTACAAGCTTTCGTTGAACTTTCAGAAAGTTTTGATGATAAAAAGGAAGAGTGTTCAAAATTGAAAAAGGAAAATGAAATGCTTAAAAGTCAAATTGTCATTTCTTCAAAAGAAAAAGATGAATTATTCTATTTTTATTTCAACACAATGAGATTTTGATGCTTATAAAGTTGCTTGTAAAGCTAAATATCTTAAAATTGATGAAAATGAGTTTTCCATGTTAAAAACTAGAATAAATGATTTGGGAAATGTTTTAAAAGAATATGCCTTTAATAATACTAAATTAGAAGAAATGTTTTCAAAGAAGCATATGCATACTACTCATGCTAAACATGATAAAACATCTTATGCCAAACTCCACATGTTCATCATGCCAACACATCACATGTCAATCATGCTAAAATACCTCATGCTCACAAATCACATGTTCATAAATTACATGCTCATTATGCTTTTAAATATGCAAGAATTTATAAATGTACTTATTGTGGCCGGAATGGTCATTTAACTAAATTTTGTTATGATCATATGAATAGTACAAATAATCTTGTTTGGGTTCGAAACACTAACGCTTTAGGACCCAAGAAAATATGGGTACCAAAATTAAGTCTTAAATTATTTGATGTAGGTACACACTAAGACTCCAAGACGTAAGGAGCGGTGGTACCTTGATAGTGATTGTTCAAGGCATATGATATGGGACATCAACAATTCACAACCCTATCAAGGTACATTGAAGGTGGCACCGTCACCTTCGAGGATGACTCCAAGGGCACCATCATCGGTATAGGTAACATTAAGATTGGTGCATCTCCTTTAATTGAAAATGCAGTTCTTGTTGATGGGCTTAAACATAATTTGCTTAGTATTAGTCAACTATGTGATCGTGGTCTCAAAGTTGTGTTTGATGAATCTTCTTACAAAATTTTTGATTGTAAAACCAATGATTGTATTCTCACTGGATTTCGTGAAAATAATGTCTATATTATTGATATGCTTAATTTGGATTGCTCTACAAAATGTTTAAATGCTTTTGATGAGATTTCATGGTTATGGCATAGAAGATTAGGCCATGCATCTTTTGATCACCTTGCTAGAATAAATTCTAAGGAATTGGTGAAGGGTATTCCTTATTTGAAGTTTGAAAAAGACCGCATTAGTGGTGCGTGCCAACTTGGGAAACAAACAAAGTCTTCTGTCAAACCAATCAAGAATATCATGTCATCTAGGCCATTAGAATTGAGTCACATGGATCTTTTTGGACCAACTAAAACTAAAAGCTTAAATGGAAATAGATATGTTTTTGTTTTAGTCGATGATTTCTCTCGTTTCACTTGGGTTTTCTTTTGGAGCATAAAGATCAAACTTTTTCGCATTTTAAGATTTTTCGAAAAAGCGTTGAAAAAGAAAAAGATTTCGATTTTACGGATAAGAAGTGATAGAGGTGGTGAGTTTGTCAACCAACTCTTCATGACTTAATGTGATGAAAAGGGAATTAAGAATGAAATGTCATGTCCTAGAACTCCACAACAAAATGGAGTAGTTGAGAGGAAGAATAGAACTCTTCAAGAAATGTCTAGGACTATGATAAGTGAATATGAGCTCCCTCAATACTTATGGGCCGAGGCCGTAAACACCGCATGCTACATATCCAACCATATTTATTTGTGTAAAAATACTTTCAAAACCTCTTTTGAAATTTATCATTTAAGAAAACCAAATGTTTCATACTTTAAAGTTTTTAGATGCAAGTGTTTTGTTTTGAACACCAAAGATAATTTGGGTAAATTTGATGCTAAGGCTTATGAAGCAATCTTTATTGGCTATTCTAGTACTAGCAAAGCATATAGAGTATTCAATAAATCACCTCATACTATTGAAGAATCTATGCATGTTAAATTTGAAGAATCTAATGCTATTGTTGAGAATGTTGTAGAGATTGACTCATTAAGTGAGGACATGAAGAAAATATCCTTGAAGGACTCACCCATCAAGAAGACAAGCAAGAACCTATTGGTGAAGTTCAAAAGGATGAAGTGGAACAATCACAACCACTTCCTAAAGATTGGAGATACGCCTCAAATCATCCCAAGATCTCATCATAGGTGATGTATCAATGGGGGTAACCACTCGCTCTAAACTCTATGATTTATGTGGGAATTATGCATTCATATCTCATTTTGAACCCAAAAACATCCTTGAAGCCGAGGGTGACTCATATTGGTTGCTTGCTATGCAAGAAGAGCTCAATCAATTTGAGCGCAATCAAGTTTGGCACCTTGTTCCTAGACCCCATGATAGACCAATAATTGGTACTAAGTGGATTTTTAGGAACAAGATGGATGAGTCAGGAAATGTTATAAGGAATAAGGCTAGGTTAGTGGCCCAAGGTTACACTCAAGTTGAAGGAATCGACTTTGAGGAGACCTTTGCACCCGTAGCACGGCTAGAAGCCATACGGATCACACTAGCTTATGCATCTTATAAAAATTTTAAACTTTTTCAAATGGATGTAAAAAGTGCATTTTTAAATGGTTTTATTGATGAGGTGAATAACAACAATTTTTGCAAAAAGAAATCAAAGCTTGAGTCTCTTTAAAAAAAAAGTTTTGCTCTCAGTTTTTGTGCTCAAAATTCTGATTTTTCTCTGAAGTTTTTTGATTCTAAACTCTCTTCAACTTTGTTTTATTTTTTACTTAGAAACCTTAAGCTTCAATCCTATACATTATTCTTTAGGGTTTTGTAAAGAAAAGTTTTTCAAAAGAGATTTTGTCGTCGTTTGATCACAAGTGATTATTGTATTTGTGGTTCCATTACCTCTGGACTAGAGGAGTGTGATTGAGGAGTTGGGTACTCCCTCGTGGTTGTAATCCTTTGTGGAAGTTCTAGTAGATCGGAAATCCTTCGAGGTGAAGGGGGACGTAGAGCTGGGTGCTCGAACCTCGAAACAAATCTCTGTGCTTGCGATTGGTTTACTTGTGTTATTTACTTGCTTTCCATTCATTCTTATATTGTCGATCAATACTCTCACAACAAAATTGCATTGCGCACCTCAAACTCTTATTTAGAGGAATCACGAGGAAGGAGTTCAGAGCCCTTCACGGGGTATTCGACTTCTAATCTTATTTCGAGTGATCGTTGCATCATATCATTTTAAATTTGTGCATTGATTAGCATTATCACCTATTCACCCCCCTTCTAGGTGATTTCAATTGGTATCAGAGCTAGGACTCTAGTTTTTGGCTTCACATCCTTAGAGAGATCCTAAAATTTGCTAATCACTATTTTCATATCTTCATTCATTCACTCACTAGTAAAGATGGCCGATAACATTAAGACCCCTTTCAAATTTGATGGACTCAATTTTCTCATATGGAAAGTTAGGATGAACATTTTTCTACAATCTCTAGGTAGTCTAGTTGCTAAGTCTTCGACCAAGCCTTTTAGTAAACCTGAAGGTGAGGAGGACACTTGGTCTGAACTTACCTCCAAGGAATTTGATGCTAATTCAAAGGCTCAAAATGCCCTACTTTTAGCTCTGAATGAGGATGACTTAACACGGGTTATTCATTACAAATCCGCCTATGAGATTTGGCAACACTTATTGGTCACTCACGAGGGAACATCACAAGTCAAGAGAGCTAAAATAGATCTCTTGCGTTCCCAATATGAAAGTTTTAAAATGTAAGAAAATGAATCTATTGATGATATGATTACTAAGTTTACTCACGAATGCTCTTGCTTTTCTAGGTGATGAAATAAGCAACGACCAAAAGGTGCGTAAGGTGATTCGTGCTCTCCCTTCATCATGGGAAATCAAAGCTACCACCTTGAAGGAATTGAATGACAAAGACGAGATGGAGCTCATAAGTCTTATTGGAAATCTAAAGACTCATGAGATGGAGAAAAAGGCTAGAGAAGAAGCGGTACCTCAAAAGAAAAAGTCTATGATTTTCAAGTCTTCCTCCACCAACTACGATGATGAAGAAGATGATGAAGAGTTATCTCTTCTTGTGAGAAATGTAAAGAGAATGTACCGCAAGAATAAGCTCAACTATAGATGGCGATGGGAAGGGAAGGAGGAGAAAAAGATCAGATGCTACAACTGTCGGAAACCCGGACACATCATGGCCGATTGTCCAGATTTCAAGAAAAAGATATCCTCCTCCTTGAAGCAAAAGAAGCCGGTTGAAAAAGGGGTATAAGGCTTCTTGGGACTCGGAGAGTGAATCTGAAGATGAAATCGACACGATAAATGTGTGTTTCATGGCAACACACCTAAGGTAACAGCCCAACCACTTGATGATGAAAGTGAAATAAGTAAAGAATTGTTATTACAAGCTTTCGTTGAACTTTCAGAAAGTTTTGATGATAAAAAGGAAGAGTGTTCAAAATTGAAAAAGAAAATGAAATGCTTAAAAGTCAAATTGTCATTTCTTCAAAAGAAAAAGATGAATTATCTTCTCTTTTTATTTCAACACAATGAGATTTTGATGCTTATAAAGTTGCTTGTAAAGCTAAATATCTTAAAATTGATGAAAATGAGTTTTCCATGTTAAAAACTAGAATAAATGATTTGGAAATGTTTTAAAAGAATATGCCTTTAATAATACTAAATTAGAAGAAATGTTTTCAAAGAAGCATATGCATACTACTCATGCTAAACATGATAAAACATCTCATGCCAAAACTCCACATGTTCATCATGCCAACACATCACATGTCAATCATGCTAAAATACCTCATGCTCACAAATCACATGTTCATAAATTACATGCTCATTATGCTTTTAAATATGCAAGAATTTATAAATGTACTTATTGTGGCCGGAATGGTCATTTAACTAAATTTTGTTATGATCATATGAATAGTACAAATAATCTTGTTTGGGTTCGAAACACTAACGCTTTAGGACCCAAGAAAATATGGGTACCAAAATTAAGTCTTAAATTATTTGATGTAGATACACACTAAGACTCCAAGACGTAAGGAGCGGTGGTACCTTGATAGTGATTGTTCAAGGCATATGATATGGGACATCAACAATTTCACAACCCTATCAAGGTACATTGAAGGTGGCACCGTCACCTTCGAGGATGACTCCAAGGGCACCATCATCGGTATAGGTAACATTAAGATTGGTGCATCTCCTTTAATTGAAAATGCAGTTCTTGTTGATGGGCTTAAACATAATTTGCTTAGTATTAGTCAACTATGTGATCGTGGTCTCAAAGTTGTGTTTGATGAATCTTCTTACAAAATTTTTGATTGTAAAACCAATGATTGTATTCTCACTGGATTTCGTGAAAATAATGTCTATATTATTGATATGCTTAATTTGGATTGCTCTACAAAATGTTTAAATGCTTTTGATGAGATTTCATGGTTATGGCATAGAAGATTAGGCCATGCATCTTTTGATCACCTTGCTAGAATAAATTCTAAGGAATTGGTGAAGGGTATTCCTTATTTGAAGTTTGAAAAAGACCGCATTAGTGGTGCGTGCCAACTTGGGAAACAAACAAAGTCTTCTGTCAAACCAATCAAGAATATCATGTCATCTAGGCCATTAGAATTGAGTCACATGGATCTTTTTGGACCAACTAAAACTAAAAGCTTAAATGGAAATAGATATGTTTTTGTTTTAGTCGATGATTTCTCTCGTTTCACTTGGGTTTTCTTTTTGGAGCATAAAGATCAAACTTTTTCGCATTTTAAGATTTTTCGAAAAAGCGTTGAAAAAGAAAAAGATTTTCGATTTTACGGATAAGAAGTGATAGAGGTGGTGAGTTTGTCAACCAACTCTTCATGACTTAATGTGATGAAAAGGGAATTAAGAATGAAATGTCATGTCCTAGAACTCCACAACAAAATGGAGTAGTTGAGAGGAAGAATAGAACTCTTCAAGAAATGTCTAGGACTATGATAAGTGAATATGAGCTCCCTCAATACTTATGGGCCGAGGCCGTAAACACCGCATGCTACATATCCAACCATATTTATTTGTGTAAAAATACTTTCAAAACCTCTTTTGAAATTTATCATTTAAGAAAACCAAATGTTTCATACTTTAAAGTTTTTAGATGCAAGTGTTTTGTTTTGAACACCAAAGATAATTTGGGTAAATTTGATGCTAAGGCTTATGAAGCAATCTTTATTGGCTATTCTAGTACTAGCAAAGCATATAGAGTATTCAATAAATCACCTCATACTATTGAAGAATCTATGCATGTTAAATTTGAAGAATCTAATGCTATTGTTGAGAATGTTGTAGAGATTGACTCATTAAGTGAGGACATGAAGAAAATATCCTTGAAGGACTCACCCATCAAGAAGACAAGCAAGAACCTATTGGTGAAGTTCAAAAGGATGAAGTGGAACAATCACAACCACTTCCTAAAGATTGGAGATACGCCTCAAATCATCCCAAAGATCTCATCATAGGTGATGTATCAATGGGGGTAACCACTCGCTCTAAACTCCATGATTTATGTGGGAATTATGCATTCATATCTCATTTTGAACCCAAAAACATCCTTGAAGCCGAGGGTGACTCATATTGGTTGCTTGCTATGCAAGAAGAGCTCAATCAATTTGAGCGCAACCAAGTTTGGCACCTTGTTCCTAGACCCCATGATAGACCAATAATTGGTACTAAGTGAATTTTTAGGAAAAGATGGATGAGTCAGGAAATGTTATAAGGAATAAGGCTAGGTTAGTGGCCCAAGGTTACACTCAAGTTGAAGGAATCGACTTTGAGGAGACCTTTGCACCCGTAGCACGGCTAGAAGCCATACGGATCACACTAGCTTATGCATCTTATAAAAATTTTAAACTTTTTCAAATGGATGTAAAAAGTGCATTTTTAAATGGTTTTATTGATGAGGAAGTTTATGTTGAACAACCTCCCGGTTTTGTGGATCATGAACATCCAAATTTTGTTTTCAAACTTGATAAAACATTGTATGGTTTAAAACAAGCTCCAAGAGCTTGGTATGAAAGGCTTTCTGGTTTTCTTCTATCAAATGATTTTGTTAAAGGCAAAATAGACACCACATTATTTACTAAACATGTTGTTAGTGACATTCTTATAGTACAAATATATGTTGATGATATAATCTTTGGTTCTACTAATGAGTTACTTTGCAAGGAGTTTGAACAAATGTATGCAACGTGAATTTGAGCTGTCATTGATGGGTGAATTGAACTATTTTCTTGGACTCCAAATCAAGCAAATGCGTGATGGGATTTTCATATGTCAAGCCAAGTATTCAAAGGAACTCATCAAGAAATTTGAGCTTGAAGACTCAAAAATTTGCAACACTCCCATGGCCACCACCACCAAGCTTGATAAGGATGACCAAGGTAAGTGTGTTGATATTAAATTATATATAAGCATGATTGGTAGTTTGTTGTATTTAACGGCGAGTAGGCCGAATATTATGTTTAGTGTGTGTCTTTGTGTTAGATTCCAATCTTGTCCCAAAGAATCTCATTTAATTGCGGTAAAACGCATTATTCGTTATGCTAAGGGCACTATTAGAATGGGTCTATGGTATCCGAAAACCGGAGAATTCTCAATGACGAGTTTTTCGCCGACTATGCAGGTTGTAGAGTGGATAGGAAGAGTACTAGTGGAACATGTCAATTTCTTGGTAATTATCTTGTTTCATGGTCTTCCAAGAAATAAACTTCGGTAGCCCTCTCAACCGCCAAGGCGGAGTATGTTGCGGCGGGGGCTTGTTGTGCTCAAGTCCTTTGGATGAAACATACTCTCCTTGATTATGGTTTGCATTATGATCATATAAAAATATTTGTGATAATACTAGTACTATTCATATGACTAAGAATGCAAATCAACATAGTAAGACCAAAAACATTGAAATTCGATATCACTTCCTTAGAAATCATTTTGAGAAAGGTGATATTGATATTGATTATGTTTCTTCCGATTTTCAACTTGCCGATATTTTCACTAAACCACTTGACTATAATAGATTTTCTTTTATATGTGGTGAACTAAATGTTTGTGTTGTTAAATAAGGAAGTTTTCTTGCTAACATATTCCTTTTTGACGTATGACAAAAAGGGAGAAAAATATGTTGTTTATGTTTATGTTTTAGTTTGGTGTTTTATGGTAAATTCTCTCATACTTCAAAAATGAAAAATTCTCTCATAATAAATTGTTTTATACTTGTTTAATATAGAATTATCTGAGGGGGAGCTTTTACCTCTTTTATATCTTGTGTTATAGCCTATATGTTTTGTCATCATCAAAAAGGGGAAGATTGTTGGCCCAAAAGGTTACTCTCTCTATTTGTATAGGTTTTGAAGAACAAAACACATAGAAGCTATTTAGTACTAAGGGCATGTTTGTTTCGTTGCAAAACGTCGCAAGTCGTAAAACGAGAATGGAAAAAGTGAACTGTAGCAGAGAAAATATATTGTGTTTTACGGTGTTTGGTTGATAAAGTGAAGTGTAAATGGAAAAGTATATTGTGTTTTACGGTATTTGGTTGATAAAGTGAAAGTGTGAATGGTAAAGTATATTGTGTTTTACGGTATTTGGTTGGCAATGTAAAAGTGTAAGTGGAAAAGTTGACCACAAAATTAACTGTAGCAGTGATTTAAATATTATAAATACTATTAAATTAAATCTACTATTACAAATTAAATTGTATTAATAAATTTGAGATAAAAAATTAATATTCTTAATATTTTATTTAAAACAATAATATTAATAAAATATTAGTATAAATAGTAAAATATTACTAAAATATTAACTAAATAAATAATATAAAATTTTAAGAAAATCTAAAGAACATTAATAAAATTTTAAGAATACTAAAAAAAATATAAATATTAAAAAATCTTACAAAAATAATAAAATATAGTTATAATATTATAATATTAAAAATACTTGAAAATTATTATAATATAAATTTTATTTAATATTATTGTAATATTATAGAAATATAAAATTAACAAAGTAAAATATAATTATAATTTAATAATAAATTATCATTATCGTATTATTATACTGAATTATTATTACATATTAACATAATAAATATTAATATAATAATAAAATATATTATGATATTAATAAAGTAATTTTTTATATAAAAAATAAATAATTAAATATAAAGTAAAGTATAATATTGTTATATTAATAAAATATTAACTCTAAATAAAATAATAAAAAAATGGAATAAGTATTAATAAAATAATAAAGTATTAAATAAAAATATTAAATTAAAATAGTAAAATATTAAATATTAAAATAATATTAAAACAATAAAAAAATAAAGATTAAAAATATAAAATAATTAAATAATTAAACAAGAAATTGAACACTATTTAAAATATTAAATATTTAATAATATTAAATTATATATTGATTATCAAGTAACTGTTTTAAATTGTAAGTGTACTACAAGTGAGAGTTACATGACCACAAAATTAACTGTAGCAACTGCAAGTGAGAAAATATGAGTGTAAAAGTGAGATTTATATGACCACAAATTTAACTGTAGCAACTGCAAGTGGGAAAAGAAGAGTTGCATTTTGTAACTTGTTTTTCAGCGAAACAAACGGCGAAAAATGGAAAAGAAGTTTTACGACTTGCGTTTTGCGGCGTTTTGCGGCGAAACAAACACGCCCTAATAAGTTATTTTAGAATGAGTTTCAGGCTTGAACAAGTATTGATGGCTTTAAGCATATTGCAAGGTTAATGGCGCTAAAAGCATGTTGATAGGTTGATGGCGCAAGAGAACTCTTTTATAAGAGAGGAGGTTCTAGCTCGGCAACGTGGTTCAGAGACTTCTTTCTTTCTTTATATAGTTTTTATTTTTTTAGTTTGTTAAAGGATAGTATATAGTGTTGAAGCTCAAAATCCCTACACACACATATTTACACATGTTTTTCTAAAAATATTATCGTTTTTCTCTTGTATAAAATATTTCAATATGCCTATTTCAGTATTTGCAAACTCTATTTTATGTAGTGTACTTAGTCTTGACAAAATTAATTTTTGAAAATTAACATATCTTAAAAAACTTTTTTTCAAAGAAAACTGTTTTGACCTGTTGCGGTCGACCGGACGTCGACCGGCTCTGTTTCAAGTCAGAACGGTCGACCGGCTCTGTTTCAAGTCAGAACGGTCGACCGAGCGGTCGACCGCAATTCTGACCGTTGGGTGTGTGCATGTGTGCACGTTACCCGGTCGACCGGGCGGTCGACCGTACCCCATGTCGGTCGACCGAGCTTCGACCGACTGAAAGCACCCTAGTCCCTGTTTGGGACGGTCAACCGGGCGGTCGACCGTAGGCTGGCAACGGTCAAATATATTTGAAAACCGGCCGACTGGCCGGTTGACCGAGAGCGATTTCTCAGCCTAAACGGCTAGTTTTTTAAAACGTTTTAAAACGTGTTTTTATTCTTCAAACGAGGTTTATGGCTGGTTTTGGGTCTAATCTTTCCTGTTTAATCAAAATTATACTTTACCTTTAAATCCCTACCTTTATCCTATAAATAGGGGTGATTAGGGTTGAGGTGAATAACAACAATTTTGCAAAAAGAAGTCAAAGCTTGAGTCTCTTTAAAAAAAAAGTTTTGCTCTCAGTTTTTGTGCTCAAAATTCTGATTTTTCTCTGAAGTTTTTTGATTCTAAACTCTCTTCAACTTTGTTTTATTTTTTACTTAGAAACCTTAAGCTTCAATCCTATACATTATTCTTTAGGGTTTTATAAAGAAAAGTTTTTCAAAAGAGATTTTGTCGTCGTTTGATCACAAGTGATTATTGTATTTGTGGTTCCATTACCTCTGGACTAGAGGAGTGTGATTGAGGAGTTGGGTACTCCCTCGTGGTTGTAATCCTTTATGGAAGTTCTAGCAGATCGGAAATCCTTCTAGGTGAAGGCGGGGACGTAGAGCTGGGTGCTCGAACCTCGAAACAAATCTCTGTGCTTGCGATTGGTTTACTTGTGTTATTTACTTGCTTTCCATTCATTCTTATATTGTCGATCAATACTCTCACAACAAAATTGCATTGCGCACCTCAAACTCTTATTTAGAGGAATCACGAGGAAGGAGTTCAGAGCCCTTCATGGGGTATTCGGCTTCTAATCTTATTTCGAGTAATCGTTGCATCATATCATTTTAAATTTGTGCATTGATTAGCATTATCACCTATTCACCCCCTTCTAGGTGATTTCAATTGGTATCAGAGCTAGGACTCTAGTTTTTGGCTTCACATCCTTAGAGAGATCCTAAAATTTGCTAATCACTATTTTCACATCTTCATTCATTCACTCACTAGTAAAGATGGCCGATAACATTAAGACCCCTTTCAAATTTGATGGACTCAATTTTCTCATATGGAAAGTTAGGATGAACATTTTTCTACAATCTCTAGGCAGTCTAGTTGCTAAGTCTTCGACCAAGCCTTTTAGTAAACCTGAAGGTGAGGATGACACTTGGTCCAAACTTACCTCCAAGGAATTTGTGTTGGCCCAAAGGCCTTCCACCCTAGTTTTGATGATGATTAACTCATGTAGTTATGTTTACTAATAATCTTGTGTTGTTTAAGTTTCAGATCATTAACCAAGATATTAGTTGGTTATTAGCTTCAACAAGGAGTTTAGAAGCTTTTCATGATGATTCCAGGGCCAAAGCTTCATGATCACTCATTGCCTAGCCCATGGATGGAGTTTTGGAGCAAATCAACTTGAAGATGAAGATCATCAAGAAGACTTAGGTATCCATAGTTTAGATAGTGTGTTTAGATCCATTTGTAAAGCTTAGTATAGTTGATATGCTCAAGTGCACAATACACACGCGTTTTTATGTTTTGGAATTGGTTTTCATGAATAGATTGATCAAAACAAGTTTACATGTTTTATATGTATAGTAGATGTTTTCTATTTATACATACATGGTTTAACTTGCTAAACAAACTTATTTTGATATCCCTATTCATATGTTGAAAAATCAAGTTTGATAAAACACAAGTGTTGGTTTTGATAAAATTGGCAAGACACAAAAATGAATTGATATGATTGATATATGTCTTGAAATTTTTATCACTAGTTTGTGTTTTAAAATAAAATGATAAAACAAGTTTTTATGGAAGTTTTAGAAAAGATATAAGTATTTTCAAAATATGTTTTTATCCAATTTTCTGTTCCAGGCTTCAACCAAGTCGACTAGTAACCTGACTAGTCGACTAGGGCTGAGGTCGGTCGACCGGGCTGGTCGACCGACGTGCACAAATCTGTGCACGTTTGGAGTCACTGGGACGGTCGACCGGGCTGAGAGCAGTGCTCTCTGTTTGTTTGGGTCGACCAGGCCGGTCGACCGTGGTCAGTGTTTTAAATCTCGGCCGATATACGGTATATCGGCCGAGATATCGGTTTTTTTTCAAAACGAAACGATAAGGCAAAAAATATAACGGATATCGTTTTTGACCGAGATCGGCCGATATATCGCCACGTGGCCGATATATCGGCCGATATCCGAGTTAAAAATCCCGGCCGATATTTGAGTTTAACGGGGATTAGATGGATCGGGTCAGAAATAGCGAAACCCATTAATAAATGGTAAACCCGACCAGCATACCCGCATTCCTTTACTTAAAAACGAAAAAAAAAAAAAAAACAAAAAAAAGGCAAAAACTCTCTCTCCTCTTGACGCTAGGGCTCACGATTGCGAGTCGCGACGCCGCCCTTGACGCCAGCCCCACCGCCGCTCCTCCGATTGCGCCTCCCACCTCCGATCTCCGATTGCCCTGACGCTGCCTCCCATCTCCGATTGCGCCACCGCCCTCTGCAATTGCAACGCAACCGGAGTTATCTCTCCCCTCTCTCGAGCTAGGGCACCGGCGAATCCATCAAGTCCACCGTCGATTGCGACTCTGCAACGCCGCGTCGACCGGAGCTGTAAGTTCTCTCTCTCCGCATCTCCCCTCTCTGTCTCTCTTCATCTCTCTCTGTCTCTCTTTCCATCTTCTGCTCCCTCTTTCCCAGTCTCTGTCTCCTTCTCCATCTTTCTCTGTCTCTGTCGCTCTCCATCTCCCTCCATCTTCTTCTATCTCTCTCCTCTCTCTCCATCTGCGACTCTCCCCATCTGCGACTCTCTCGCCCGACTGCGACTCTCTCGCCCGTCTGCGACTCCATCTGCGAGACTGCGAGTCTCTTGTCCGTCTGCGACTCCATCTGCGAGACTGCGACTCTCTCGCCCGTCTCTCTCTCCATCTTTTTCTGTCTCTCTCCATCCCCATCTATCTCTCTCTCTCTCTCTCCATCTCCCTCTATCTCCATCTCCTGCTCTCTCTCCATCTCCCTCTATCTCCATCTCCCCCATCTCTGTCTTACTGTCTCTCTCTCTCCGCATCTCCCCCTCTCTCTCCCCCCATCTCCCTCTATCTCTGACTCTCTCTCCCTCTCTGTATCTCACGCTCTCTCTCTGTCTCTGTATCTTACAGAGACAGAGATGGGAGAGAGAGTCAGAGATAGAGGGAGATGGGGGGAGAGAGAGAGGGAGATGCGGAGAGAGAGAGACAGTGAGACAGAGATGGGGGAGATGGAGAGAGGCTCTCTCTGTCTTTGTATCTCACGCTCTCTCTCTGTCTCTCTCCATCTGCTGCTCTCCCCCATCTCTGTCTCTCTTTCTCTTTATCTGCTGCTCTCTCCCTTGTCTCTGTCTCTCTATCTCTCTCTGTCTCTCTCCTCTGTTGCTTTCTCTCCCGTCTCCGTCTCTCTATCTCCCGCCATCTCTCTGTCTGTTAGGAATTCAGTAATTAATAAAATTTTCAATTTTATTTTTTTAATTTTTTTCAGGAAGGAAGATCATCTGCTTCTTGGCGTCGCAGCGGGATTGTACTTTTCAGGTAATCAGGTTACACCATTTTTAACTCCACAGTCCACATAGCCTGTTTGCAAATTGTTTTACACAATCAAATTATTTTTTTTACAATCTTGTACTCAATTTACATATGCAGCACTTTGAACAAAGCACCCATCCATCATGCAATTCATTTATTAGTAGCCATTGCCGCATTCTTGTTGTTTTGCCTTCTTGGTAATGTCACAAGATTCTTCCATTTTTTCCTTCTAGTATATAATTTTGAACCTGCAAGAATTTGACACTATTAGTAACTTTATAAAGAAAATACGAGAAGATAGTAGCAAATTTTATATATGCAATAGAAATTTTATAATGTAGTAGCAAAATTTCATATATGCTATAGCAATTGTGTGACTGTGTCATAGATTAGTTTTTTAAATTTGCAGCAAGATGTCATCTTCCGCTGCTTCTAATGTGCAACCAAAAAAGGAGGGACAGATCTAGCATGGGAATGGGGGCAGAAGGTGCCGAATAAAGCAAACAAGGTTCTTTGCAATTTTTGCAAAAATGAATATGGTGGAGGGATAACTCGTTTTAAGGAACACTTGGCTCATATTAGCGGAAATGTCAAGGCATGTTCTTTAGTTCCCGATGACGTCAAGGAAAAGGTATTGGTTATGTTAAATAAAACGAAGAAGATGAAGGAAGGCAAAGAAACGGAGCTCCAACACTTATTAAGTGAAGTACGTGTTGGTGAAGATGAAGATGAAGAGGCGACAACTGAAGAATCATCAATGTTTAGATTCACAAGTAAAGCGAAGGGAAAAGGACCAATCGATCAATTTATTGCTACACAAACACCGGATGAGATAGTAGGCAATACAAAGCAACCTACAATGCATACCGTATTTAAGAAGAAGGGAAGAGAGGATGCCGTAAAGTACATTGCAAGATTCTTTTATGAAGCCGGAATTGCATTTAATGTCGCTTCGCTTCCCTCTTTCTTGCAAATGGTATTTGCTATTGGTAAGTTTGGACCAACTTTGCAACCTCCAACACCATATGAGTTGAGTGAGACATTTCTTCAAAGAGAAGTGATGGAGACAAATACAACTCTAAATACATTCAAAGAGACTTGTGGTATTTGTGGGTGCACTCTTATGACCGACGCTTGGTCGGATCGAAAGGGTAGAAGTTTAATGAATATTGTTGCTCATTGTCCAGCCGGGACGGCCTTCTTACTATCCCAAGATGCTTCCTCTGATAAACATGATGGAAACTACATTTATAAGTTTTTGGAGAAGGGGATCAATTATGTGGGTGTTGACAATGTGGTGCAAATTGTCACCGACAATGCATCAAACAATATGGCGGCGGCAAACACACTAGCTTTGACACACCCAAACATCTTTTGGACATGTTGTGCGGCACACACCATCAATTTGATGCTCGCCGATATTGGAAAGATAAAGAATATTCGAAGTGCCATCATGATGGGAAGGTCAGTGTCGGTTTACATATATAGCCACACCAAGTCTCTTGACTTAATGAGGAAAGCTACTGGTGGAGAGATTGTTAGACCCGGAACTACTAGGTTTGCTACCGCATTCTTATCTTTGTCATCCATACGGGAAAAGAAGAAGGAGTTGCAACATATGTTCATTTCTGATGCATGGATGGATTGCGCTCTTTCCAAAACAGATGCGGGTAGAAAGGTATATTTTTATCAGTCAGTAACTCCATATATGATATTTAAATATTCTGATGTTTGTTTGAATTTGTATAGATTGCGGAAATAATTGCAAGCAATAAATTTTGGGACAATACAAATCTTGCACTTAAGGTCTTCACGCCGTTGGTGAAAGTTCTACGAAGAGTTGATGGGGACAAGGTGCCATCCATGGGTTTCCTCTATGGTGATTTGGAGGCTGCTAAAATAGAAATTAAAGCTTCTCTTGATGATGAGAAGAAATATCTTCCTATATGGATGATTATTGATAAAAGATGGAATGAAAAGCTTAAGAGTCCTTTGCATAGAGCCGGATACTTCTTAAATCCGTACTTCTTTTATGAAAAGAAAGAGGAGATTGAAAAGGATGGTAGCTTTATGAGTGGCTTCGTTGAAGTCATGCATAGATTTTATCCAGATAATGATGAGATTATTGAGAAGATTGGACAACAATTGCCCATGTATCAATTGAAGCAAGGAACATTTGGTAAGAACTTTGCGCTGCAAGGAGCTAAAAAAATTATTAATCCAGGTAAAATTTTCATTTTAAGAATATATTATATATAAACAATCAAAGTTAGCAAGCAACTAACTATTTCTAAATTATTTAATGCTAGCTCAATGGTGGTCATTCTATGGAACTGATGCTCCCGAATTGAGAACTATGGCAATGAGGATTTTGAGCTTGACAACTAGCTCTTCCGGTTGTGAACGGAATTGGAGCACATTTGAGATGGTAGTACTCGTACAATTACATGAACAAATATTTGTTTTTTTAAATTGCTTTCTTATTTCTTTGTGTGTTCATCTCTTATGTAGGTTCATACGAAGAAGAGAAATAGACTAAGTCCTAAGAAGCTGCATGACTTAGTCTATGTTAAGTTTAATGCTAGACTCAAGAACAAAATTTCTATCCCAAATAGAGATCCATTGGTCGCCTACAATGAAGAAGAAAAGATCACTGAATGGTTGGTACCCGACAAGGGGAATGATGAGGCTAGTGATGATGAAGTTTTTCCGGGAGAGCAACTAACTTTTAGGCAAGTGGCGATTGCTATGGGAGCTAATTTGAAGAGGAGGAAAAGTGGAAGAGTGAAGATGTCCAAGAGCATTAAACTTTCTAAAGGGAAGGCATCTTCATCTTCCAAGAAGAGGCCGTCAATGGAAGAGGAAGAGGAGGAAGAGGTGGATTCGGCATCGGATTCATCATTTGATAATGAACCAACAATTCCTTTGGATGATGTTGATGTGTCCGAGTCCGAGTAGAAATGTAGAACATGAACAATGTTGCATTATTTTAGTATTATATTTTTCTTTAAAGACATGTTAGATTTTTGTAACTTTTAAACTTTGGTATGCTTGCTTGCTTGGTTACTTATTCGGATAATTAATTTTTTTGCTCGGGAAATCATTTTATTTTATTTCATGTTCATTGCGGTATTTCAAAGATGTTTTTATATGATGTTTAGATGATATTAACTTATTTCTTTTAATGATGCTCTTACATGTATTGACTATTGATTTTATTTTTGTGTTTTGAAGGTTGAGCATGTGGTTGATTTATCTTTTGAAGAGGAGATTCTACAAATACATTTGAGGAGCTTCTACAAAGGTCAGTATCCCTTATGAGTTATGACTTATGAGTTATGAGTTTATGATCCTAAACTTATATTATGTAGTTTCATATGATTTATGTAGGAAATTACATGTATATTCTTCACCCGATATGACGTCCGATATGACGACCGGTATTTAGTACCATATCGCGATATATCACCCGGTATCCGGTATCCGGTATATAATTTTGCCGACCGATATATCGCCGGTATCCGATATTTAAAACACTGACCGTGGTTGTCCAACGGTCACATTTCTGACCGTTGGCGGTCGACCAGGCCGGTCGACCGTCAGCCTATCAGGCTGCCACATCAGCCTAACGGCTAGTTTTCTGATGGGCCTATAAAAACCCCATCTCTTTGGGTTTTGGCCAAGGTTTTTAGAGACAAAATTTTCAGACTTTCTCTACTGTTTTAAAAGAGTTTTTAAAAAGAGTTTTATGCCAAAAAGATTCATCTTTGTATTGTTTTGGGTTTTTGGAAAATCAAAGAAAACTAGGTTTTGGGATTTTGATTTGATCTTTCATTTTCTATCTTTTACAAGAGACTTCCCAATTAGTTTTTCTTTGTTGCTTGTTTCCAAAAACACCTTGTTTCCACACTTGAGCTATCTTCTATCCTAATCTATTTAGGATCATTTGTTTTGTGGAAAAAGAGAAAAGAAAAGAGAGTTTGAGTTTGTGGTCTTTGGAACCACTTGTTGTAAACACCCTTATTCTTTGTGTATCCCTCTTAGGTAGAGGTGATCGGGTGATTGGTTTGCTCCCTCTAGTGAGAGGTGGAGTTTGGTTGTAAACCCTCTTCGGTAGAGGTGTTGGTTGTTGGTTGTTTTGGCTACGGGCCTACCCCTCGGTTGTGAGGTGGTTGTTTGAGAGAGGAGTTTGGTACTCCTAGAGTTGTAACAAATCCTCTTCGATAGAGGTTCCCTCGGTGGGAGATAGTGGATTGGAAATCCTACACGGTGGTGTAGGCGGGAATGTAGAGCTAGGGGCTCGAACCTCGAAACATATCTTCGTGTTTGTGTTTGATCCATTTTTCTCTAACTCTCTCTCATTCATTTGTGCAAAGCATCATTCATCATCCATATCATACTTGCTTGCATTTGTGTTGTGCCTTGCATTGATTCATATTGATATATCATCTTATATGCTTGGTTGTTTGTGTGTGCCTCACTTGTACTTAATCAAGAAGAGCTTCACATAGCACCTCAACCCATTCAAGGGGAATCAAGAGGAGTTAGTCCAGAGCCCTTCACGGGGAATTCGGCTACACTTGTTGATTGTACTAAGTGTGTTTGCAATATTCGCATTTAGCGCACTTAGTTTTGCAATTAGTTCTAGATTAGCACTTACACCTATTCACCCCCCTCTAGGTGTTTTTCAATTGGTATCAGAGCTAGTGCTCATGATATTAGGCTTAACATCCTAGGAGTGAGATCCATTTGCTTGCTAATGTATTGTTTGCATTTGATTGTTTGCACACTCATATAGTTTACCATGGACTTCATGACCCCACCTAGCTTTGACTCTTCCAACATTGTTGTTTGGAAGTATAGGATGTCCATGTACCTAAAGACCCTAGGTTTGCATGTCTTTTTTGCGGCCACCAAGAAATGCTATCTTGGAGATCGCAATCATATAGGGGCCAATGCACAAGCCCTATAGGCCATTAGAAGCACATTGTCTAAAGATTATCTTATGTGTGTTTCTAACATTGATTCCGCCTTTGCAGTGTGGAACAAATTGACAACAACCACCACCTCCGAGCTTCTATTGCCAAATCAACAGGAGGAATCTAGTGGAGAATCCAACTCACAATGCTTCATGGTCCAAGGGAATGACTCCCTTGAGGTACACTCGGAAACTCCATTAGATAGTGATGATGATGCTAGTTCTTCAAATGATCATATTGATGCCCATACTTTGAATGAAGAACTATCTATTGTGTGTGAAAAACTTATTGAAAAATATAAAGTTTTGAAAAAGAAAAGTCTAGGAATTGAAAAAGAAAATAAAGATTTGCATTCTAGACTTAACAATGTTTTGCAAGAGAAGGTTGAGGTCTATAATGAAAGGGATTCATTGAGATCTCAATTGGAACTTGCACTTAAAGAAAATGAATTTTTAAAATCTAAAAATGATTGTGAAACTCTTGTGAAAAATAATGATGTTTTGTCTTCAAAAATTGATTGTGTTTTAAAAGAGAATGTTGCTTTGAAAAACAAAATTATTTCTATTTCTAATGATTTAGATGTGTGTTTAAAGAAAAATGTTGTTTTGTAAAATAAAATTGATGCACATGTTTGCCATGCTAGGGTAGTATCACTCACTTCACCTATTGCATGACACACTTCTTCTTCTAAGATTAATGATGATATTTGTTTGCTTAAGAAGAGGTTGATTGTTTGGGCTCCATTATGAGCCAATGTGCCATGAACCACACACGATTGGAAACCTTGGTTCGAAAGAAACAAGTTCCATCCTTTATGCATGCACACCCATCACGGCATACACATGCTCCTCACGGACACCATCACACGTATGCTCATGTGTACACTTGTACACATTGTGGACGTAAGGGCCACCTTGCTAAATTTTGCTTTGATAGATTACATAATGTAAATTTAGCAAAGAATTTTGTTTGGGTTAGAAATGAGACTAACCCCCATGGACCCAATAAGATATGGGTACCAAAGACCACCCCTCCTATTGTTTATGATGTAGGTGTGGGCTCTCACATGACGTGAGAGTGATGACACCTTGGAGTGGATGCATTCCGTACTTAAAGGAAATCAATTGGATGCATCACTTTCAAGGGAAGATTTGGTGGAGATGACCACCATGTTTTGGAGACAAGGAAAGTTGCTTCTTCGGTTTTGATAACAATCCTTTACTTCCATTTATTGTTTACATGCTTTCCATGTTTATCTTTCATAGCATGTTTCATTGTTTAGTGATTAGTATGAAAATGTCATGCTTATTAGACTTGTGATATACATGTTTAGTCATTTTGAGACACCCATGTTTAATATGGATAAATTCTTTTGTGTTCTCACTAATTGGTTGATATTGCGTATATCATATTTCTAATAACATGTGAATTTACATAGTAATCATGTTTTAGTTTTATCATGATGATTTTTATCGTGTTTTGATACTTCATGTTTTGATTACATGTTTAAATGTTAGTTTTCATTAAGACTAGTTATATACTTGTGCATATAGTAGGCCACAAATAAATCTATATATGTTGGGCTTGATTGCTTATTTGAACCTATTAGATGTGCTAGTATAGTCTAGTTTTGATGATTCATACATTTCAAACTTGTATTCCATTTTTGGATTTGTTTTATGAGTCTTCACTTCATGTATATGTTTGTATTGCCAAACTTTAAGATATACATGTATACCCCTTGAGTCATTTACCCTTCATGCAAATCTATATATGGACTCAAATTGTGTTTAGGGATATGTATGTATACTTATTGTGTTGACAATTCATACATATACCTTGAAATGAAATTTGTTTTGGAAGAAGATTTAGTTTTTCTTGATTTTGTGTTTAAATTGTTTAAATTCATGTATATGTCTATCTTGTCCAAACTATTAGATATACATGTTTATCCTTTTGAGCCACGTGCCTTCATGCATATATAATTTGCGGACTCTTTATGTTTTGGATATGTACGTATACTTTAGTTTGTATTAGACATACATATGCCTTGAAGATTAAATAGTTTAGATGATTTTCATATTTTTCATGTTTTCATGTTTTCATGTTTAAAGGAATAATTGAGCTTAATGAAAATTTTCATGATTATGATATTCACATTGTCTTTGTACACTCACTTTTATTGCTTGCTCATGTTTTGTTTTCATGAGTCATATTTATGCTTTATTGGATTAGAGTGTTGATTTTCATGTGGATTTCTTATTTTATGAAAACTATTTTGCTTTATTCCTTGAAGGAATTCGTACTAGTTTAAAAGATTTTCCATTTAACTAGTTACGGTATTCTTCACTTTGGTAGAGTTTTTCAAACAAAGCTTATTTTCAAATCTATTTTTTTTTTAAAACCCCTACCCTTAAAGGGCGGTTGGAAGGGAGATCATGTTCATGTATGCTTTACAAGTGAAAATCATTTAAAACTTGAACCATGATTGGGTGGTAGATTATATGAGATATACACTTGATTATTATTGTTGATTCAATTGGTATCATTGAACTCTTTCAATTGGTATCAGTTTGATCCTTTTTGTATACTCATATGTTTATTGTGTATGTATATTTTCAATTGGTATCATCTATTAGTGATTGGTACTCATTCTATTTCATACACATATACTTGTTTTATTTGTGCTACTATATTTCTATATCTTTAGCACAAATTTTGTTTATGCTAGCGCTTGAGCTTCACTTTATTTCAATTGATTTCGTTTTCAATTGGTATCTTATTTCAAGCCTACACATAGTTTTTGTTGGTATTTCATAAAGGGGGAGAAAATTCGATTTTCATATTTCAATTGGTATTTATTTTTCCACTCCCTTGCTTTATGATAGAAAATAGTCATTTCAATTGTTTATATGACTTAAAAAAAGAAATACTATCTTTTGATATCAAGATGTCTTGTGTTTTAAATTGGTATCTAAAATTTTTGTTTAAAGTAAAATACAAAAGTTTTGATTTGTATTGACTACATGCATATAGATTCATGATGGGTGTATCTTGTATTGAAGAGCTTAACATCTCTTCTTTATGTGGTACACGTGTGTAGGGGGAGCTTCACATCTCCTCTTATACATTACATAATGTGTGTTATGTGAATTAGGGCTTAACATCCCTCTTTCATGTAATGCATATGTGTAGGGAAGCTAACTTAGCGTCTTCCTCTTCATGAATGTATATAGCATATAACACTTATTGATCTTTGTTTTCTTTTCTATTGATATCAAGATGCTTCATTGACATATTTTTCTATTGATATCATGTTGTTTATAGTTACCCCTTATTGACCTTGTTTTTGTTTTAGACAAAAAGGGGGAGAACATTGTTTTATTGTTTTGATCGACTTAAAAGGGGGAGAAAGATTTTTACCCCTCATTTTATTGTTTTGAATGTTTACCCCTTCGTTGATGATTGACAAAAAGAGGGAGAATAATTTGGTTTATATATATGCATAATTATGTTTTTGCATATATTAAGTTTTATTGGTAAGTTTTATTGGTATCTAGAGCATCTAGTGTTCTTGTTAATGTTTTATTAATTTAATTGGTAACTAGAGCTTCTAGAATATGTTTTATGCATGTTGATGCATACATGTTTATATGCATACTTATGTTTAGTTTTCTCATGCTTAACAAATTAATAATAGATATGCATATATGTTTTGTTTTGCAAATAGGAGAAAAAGAATTTGAAGAATTTGATATGTTTTATCTCCATACATTTGCACACATATTTATGAGCTTCATTGTCATATATTTTTATTTATTTGGTTATGCATGAGTTAAGGGAGAGCTTCTTTGAAGCTTAACTTTAATCCATGCATATATAACTCCATGAGTTTTGTCATCATCAAAAAGGGGAGATTGTTGGCCCAAAGGCCTTCCACCCTAGTTTTGATGATGATTAACTCATGTAGTTATGTTTACTAATAATCTTGTGTTGTTTAAGTTTCAGATCATTAACCAAGATATTAGTTGGTTATTAGCTTCAACAAGGAGTTTAGAAGCTTTTCATGATGATTCCAGGGCCAAAGCTTCATGATCACTCATTGCCTAGCCCATGGATGGAGTTTTGGAGCAAGTCAACTTGAAGATGAAGATCATCAAGAAGACTTAGGTACCCATAGTTTAGATAGTGTGTTTAGATCCATTTGTAAAGCTTAGTATAGTTGATATGCTCAAGTGCACAATACACACACGTTTTTATGTTTTGGAATTGGTTTTCATGAATAGATTGATCAAAACAAGTTTACATGTTTTATATGTATAGTAGATGTTTTCTATTTATACATACATGGTTTATCTTGCTAAACAAACTTATTTTGATATCCCTATTCATATGTTGAAAAATCAAGTTTGATAAAATACAAGTGTTGGTTTTGATAAAATTGGCAAGACACAAAAATGAATTGATATGATTGATATATGTCTTGAAATTTTTATCACTAGTTTGTGTTTTAAAATAAAATGATAAAACAAGTTTTTATGGAAGTTTTAGAAAAGATATAAGTATTTTTAAAATATGTTTTTATCCAATTTTCTGTTCCAGGCTTCAACCAAGTCGACTAGTAACCTGACTAGTCGACTAGGGCTGAGGTCGGTCGACCGGGCCGGTCGACCGACGTGCACAAATCTGTGCACGTTTGGAGTCACTGGGACGGTCGACCGGGCTGAGAGTAGTGCTCTCTGTTTGTTTGGGTCGACCGGGCCGGTCGACCGTGGTTGCCCAACGGTCACATTTCTGACCGTTGGGCCGGTCGACCGTCAGCCTGTCAGGCTGCCACATCAGCCTAACGGTTAGTTTTCTGATGGGCCTATAAAAACCCATCTCTTTGGGTTTTTGGCCAAGGTTTTTAGAGACAAAATTTCCAGACTTTCTCTACTGTTTTAAAAGAGTTTTTAAAAGAGTTTTGTGCCAAAAAGATTCATCTCTGTATTGTTTTGGGTTTTTGGAAAATCAAAGAAAACTAGGTTTTGAGATTTTGATTTGATCTTTCATTTTCTATCTTTTATAAGAGACTTCCCAATTAGTTTTTCTTTGTTGCTTGTTTCCAAAAACACCTTGTTTCCACACTTGAGCTATCTTCTATCCTAATCTATTTAGGATCATTTGTTTTGTGAAAAAAGAGAAAAGAAAAGAGAGTTTGAGTTTGTGGTCTTTGGAACCACTTGTTGTAAACACCCTTATTCTTTGTGTATCCCTCTTAGGTAGAGGTGATCGGGTGATTGGTTTGCTCCCTCTAGTGAGAGGTGGAGTTTGGTTGTAAACCCTCTTCGGTAGATGTGTTGGTTGTTGGTTGTTTTGGCTACGGGCCTACCCCTCGGTTGTGAGGTGGTTGTTTGAGAGAGGAGTTTGGTACTCCTAGAGTTGTAACAAATCCTCTTCGGTAGAGGTTCCCTCGGTGGGAGATAGTGGATTGGAAATCCTACACGGTGGTGTAGGCGGGAATGTAGAGCTAGGGGCTCGAACCTCGAAACATATCTTCGTGTTTGCGTTTGATCCATTTTTCTCTAACTCTCTCTCATTCATTTGTGCAAAGCATCATTCATCATTCATATCATACTTGCTTGCATTTGTGTTGTGCCTTGCATTGATTCATATTGATATATCATCTTATATGCTTGGTTGTTTGTGTGTGCCTCACTTGTACTTAATCAACAAGAGCTTCACATAGCACCTCAACCCATTCAAGGGGAATCAAGAGGAGTTAGTCCAGAGCCCTTCACGGGGAATTCGGCTACACTTGTTGATTGTACTAAGTGTGTGTGCAATATTCGCATTTAGCGCACTTAGTTTTGCAATTAGTTCTAGATTAGCACTTGCACCTATTCACCCCCCCCCCCCTCTAGGTGTTTTTCAATTTGATGCTAATTCAAAGGCTCAAAATGCCCTACTTTTAGCTCTAAATGAGGATGACTTAACACGGGTTATCCATTGCAAATCCGCCTATGAGATTTGGCAACACTTATTGGTCACTCACGAGGGAACATCACAAGTCAAGAGAGCTAAAATAGATCTCTTGCGTTCCCAATATGAAAGTTTTAAAATGTAAGAAAATGAATCTATTGATGATATGATTACTAAGTTTACTAAAATCACGAACGCTCTTGCTTCTCTAGGTGATGAAATAAGCAACGACCAAAAGGTGCGTAAGGTGATTCGTGCTCTCCCTTCATCATGGGAAATCAAAGCTACCACCTTGAAGGAATTGAATGACAAAGACGAGATGGAGCTCATAAGTCTTATTGGAAATCTAAAGACTCATGAGATGGAGAAAAAGGCTACAGAAGAAGCGGTACCTCAAAAGAAAAAGGCTATAGCTTTCAAGTCTTCCTCCACCAACTACGATGATGAAGAAGATGAAGAAGATGATGAAGAGCTATCTCTTCTTATGAGAAATGTAAAGAGAATGTACCGCAAGAATAAGCTCAACTATAGAAGGCGATGGGAAGAGAAGGAGGAGAAAAAGATCAGATGCTACAACTATCGGAAACCCGGACACATCATGGCCGATTGTCCAGATTTCAAGAAAAAGATATCCTCCTCCTTGAAGCAAAAGAAGCCGGTTGAAAAGAAGGTGTATAAGGCCTCTTGGGACTCGGAGAGTGAATCTGAAGATGAAGTCGACACGACAAATGTGTGTTTCATGGCAAACACACCTAAGGTAACAACCCAACCACTTGATGATGAAAGTGAAATAAGTAAAGAATTGTTATTACAAACTTTCATTGAACTTTCAGAAAGTTTTGATGATAAAAAGGAAGAGTGTTCAAAATTGAAAAAGGAAAATAAAATGCTTAAAAGTCAAAATGTCATTTCTTCAAAAGAAAAAGATGAATTATCTTCTATTCTTATTTCAACACAATGAGATTTTGATGCCTATAGAGTTGCTTGTAAAGCTAAATATCTTAAAATTGATGAAAATGAGTTTTTCATGTTAAAAACTAGAATAAATGATTTGGGAAATGTTTTAAAAGAATGTGCCTTTAATAATACTAAATTAGAAGAAATGTTTTCAAAGAAGCATATGCATACTACTCATGCTAAACATGATAAAACATCTCATGCCAAAACTCCACATGTTCATCATGCCAACACATCACATGTCAATCATGCTAAAACACCTCATGCTCACAAATCACATGTTCATAAATCACATGCTCATTATGCTTTTAAATATGCAAGAATTTATAAATGTACTTATTGTGGCCGGAATGGTCATTTAACTAAATTTTGTTATGATCATATGAATAGTACAAATAATCTTGTTTGGGTTCGAAACACTAACGCTTTAGGACCCAAGAAAATATGGGTACCAAAATTAAGTCTTAAATTATTTGATGTAGGTACACACTAAGACTCCAAGACGTAAGGAGCGGTGGTACCTTGATAGTGGTTGTTCAAGGCATATGACATGGGACATCAATAATTTCACAACCCTATCAAGGTACATTGAAGGTGGCACCGTCACCTTCGAGGATGACTCCAAAGGCACCATCATCGGTATAGGTAACATTAAGATTGGTGCATCTCCTTTAATTGAAAATGCAGTTCTTGTTGATGGGCTTAAACATAATTTGCTGAGTATTAGTCAACTATGTGATCGTGATCTCAAAGTTGTGTTTGATGAATCTTCTTGCAAAATTTTTGATTGTAAAACCAATGATTGTATTCTCACTGGATTTCGTGAAAATAATGTTTATATTATTGATATGCTTAATTTGGATTGCTCTACAAAATGTTTAAATGCTTTTGATGAGATTTCATGGTTATGGCATAGAAGATTAGACCAAGCATCTTTTGATCACCTTGCTAGAATAAATTCTAAGGAATTGGTGAAGGGTATTCCTTATTTGAAGTTTGAAAAGACCGCATTTGTGGTGCGTGCCAACTTGGGAAACAAACCAAGTCTTCTGTCAAACCAATCAAGAATATCATGTCATCTAGGCCATTAGAATTGAGTCACATGGATCTTTTTGGACCAACTAAAACTAAAAGCTTAAATGGAAATAGATATGTTTTTGTTTTAGTCGATGATTTCTCTCGTTTCACTTGGGTTTTCTTTTTGGAGCATAAAGATCAAACTTTTTCGCATTTTAAGATTTTTTGAAAAAGGGTTGAAAAAGAAAAAGGATTTTCGATTTTACGGATAAGAAGTGATAGAGGTGGTGAGTTTGTCAACCAACTCCTCATGACTTATTGTGATGAAAAGGGAATTAAGCATGAAATGTCATGTCCTAGAACTCCACAACAAAATGGAGTAGTTGAGAGGAAGAATAGAACTCTCCAAGAAATGGCTAGGACTATGATAAGTGAATATGGGCTCCCTCAATACTTATGGGCCGAGGCCGTAAACACCGCATGCTACATATTCAACCATATTTATTTGTGTAAAAATACATTCAAAACCTATTTTGAAATTTATCATTTAAGAAAACCAAATGTTTCATACTTTAAAGTTTTTGGATGCAAGTGTTTTGTTTTGAACACCAAAGATAATTTGGGTAAATTTGATGCTAAGGCTTATGAAGCAATCTTTGTTGGCTATTCTAATACTAGCAAAGCATATAGAGTATTCAATAAATCACCTCATACTATTGAAGAATCTATGCATGTTAAATTTGAAGAATCTAATGCTATTGTCGAGAATGTTGTAGAGATTGACTCATTAGGTGAGGACATGAAGAAAATATCCTTGAAGGACTCACCCATCAAGAAGACAAGCAAGAACCTATTGGTGAAGTTCAAAAGGATGAAGTGGAACAATCACAACCACTTCCTAAAGATTGGAGATACGCCTCAAATCATCCCAAAGATCTCATCATAGGTGATGTATCAAGGGGGTAACCACTCGCTCCAAACTCCATGATTTATATGGGAATTATGCATTCATATCTCATTTTGAACTCAAAAACATACTTGAAGCCGAGGGTGACTCATATTGGTTGCTTGCTATGCAAGAAGAGCTCAATCAATTTGAGCGCAACCAAGTTTGGCACCTTGTTCCTAGACCCCATGATAGACCAATAATTGGTACTAAGTGGATTTTAGGAACAAGATGGATGAGTCAGGAAATGTTATAAGGAATAAGGCTAGGTTAGTGGCCCAAGGTTACACTCAAGTTGAAGGAATCGACTTTGAGGGGACATTTGCACCCGTAGCACGGCTAGAAGCCATACGGATCACACTGGCTTATGCATCTTATAAAAATTTTAAACTTTTTCAAATAGATGTAAAAAGTGCATTTTTAAATGGTTTTATTGATGAGGAAGTTTATGTTGAACAACCTCCCGGTTTTGTGGCATGGTTCACAGTCGCGGTCTCGGCCGCCGACTCGGCGGGTACTGAGACGGATCGGTCTCGGCAACTCGGATCAGTCTCGGGTGATACGCGTAAAACGCTACATAGAAAGCTCAAAAAATTCTGAAAAAATCATGACAAATCTTAAAAAAATGTAGACATCCATATTAATGTATCACATATCCAAAGCATATCACCTAGCACACTAAATATAAAGCAAAAATATAAATACACGCGTCGTCGGTAGAAGCATATCAAAATACATGCACAATATAGTAAATTGCACAAACTACATTCATAAATATATGCTAATGTAGTTATTTTCATATTGAATTGCGAAGAAGCACAAAATCATCATCATAATCATCTCTGCGGTAAGTAGATAAACTGATACTAGTACTTGTAAATCACTTAGAGGGGGGTGAATAGGTGATGGCTAATCTAATGGTCACTAAATGCGGAATTAAAAAACTTATATGATGCAAACTAAAACTTCTTCCACTAAACACCTAGTATAACACAAGAGTGTAACCGAATTCCCCGTGAAGGGCTCTGGACTAACTCCTCAAGATTCCTCTAAATAAGAGTTGAGGTACCACGTTAGCTCTCTTGGTTAAATACAAGTGTTAGCAAACAATCCCCAAGCATATAACAATAAAGCACACAATGTATATCACGCATATAAAGATAAACACAATATAAGCATGCAAGATATAAACAAGAGATAGAGAGAGCAATCGCAAACACGGAAGATTTGTTTCGAGGTTCGAGCACACTTGCTCTACATCCCCGCCTTCAACACTATGAAGGATTTCCACTAAAATCGATCCCACCGGATCACTCGGTGCCGCAACACCTACAAGGCGAGTTCACACTTGAACTCCTTGGACTCTCTACACACCGCAAGCCCACTAGCTCGCCGAGGCCGCACCTCAAACACCGAGTTCACACACGAACTCGAAACACCGCGAACCCGCAAGTCCCCCTCCTCAAAGTACAAGAAAGATCTCTTGGTGATCTAAACACTTTGATCACCAATAAACAATCTCACAAGAACACTCCTATAGGATGAATATATCAATGGATAGCTCAAGTATTTGTGAGAAAAACAAGGATTGAAATGGTGGAGGAAAACTCAAGAAAATCACTTTGAAACACTCTTGATAAAACTCCCCTTTTGATTGAAAATATTTGCTCTCTAAACAAGTGGGAAAACTTCTAAATGGAGTTAGAAAAACTAGCTCAAAAACCACTTGAAAATCTTATATAAAACAGCCCCAAAAAGCCCCAATTTATAGGGCTAGAAAAACTAGCCGTTGGAGCCAGGTTGGCCTGACGGTCGACCGCCCGGTCGACCGCCAACGGTCAGATTTCTGACCGTTGGGGCAGCGGTCCACCGGCCCGGTCGACCGAGGCCCTGGAACAGAGAGCAGATCTCTCTGCGAGTCGACCGGCCCGGTCGACCGGGGCTTTCCAGAGAGCAAACCTCTCTGGCGGTCGACCGACCCAGTCGACCGGCCCTCTAGCAAAGGCTGGCGTGCACGTTTGTGCACGTCGGTCGACGGTCCCGGTCGACCGACTTCAAGCTGCGGTCGACCGGCCCAGTCGACTGGCTGAAGCCAGGACAGGAATCTGGATTAAAAACTTGGTTATTTTTGACTCAATAAAATCCCATAAAATCATAAAAAATCTACAAAAATAGTTTTAACATTATACTTTGATAATCTAACATGCTTGAACAAAATCAAGACATGTTACAAATAATTTGAACTATTTTTGTAACTTGAAAATTTTGGCTCAAAACAAAAACTGTATTTTTCCAAAATTGGTTTTTCCAAAACTTCTCCAAATACAAAAACAAGATATTTTAAACACTTTGAAAGCATAGGGTGTATGAATATGATCCATTACACATACATGGTGAAATATCTATGTTTTTGACAATAAGCACTAAACATGATTTTGGTTAAATACATGTAACTTTGAATACCAAAAACCAAAACGGTATTTTTCTAAAAGAAAACTCTTTTGTATTTTTCCAAAGTAAAATTCTTTTTATGAAAAACTTATCTAAATCAAGAGTGTGTGTGTATAAAATATACTTGAGCAATCCACCAACTATTCTATCCTTTACATTTTAATCTAAAAACAAAATCTTATAAAAACAAACCTAGACACAAGTCTTCATCTTCTTGAAGTCTTCACTTGAAGTCTTCTCATCTTCTTGACTTGGTCCAAACATGATCCATAGAGGTAGACTCCTCTTGAGTACTTGATGTGGTCTTGATGCACAAGCTCTTGAATCAAACCGTGTTAGCTCCAAAACTTGACTTTAAATCCTTTGTTGAAGCTACACACCTACTAAGATCTTGATCACAAATCTAAAATTTAATTAAACACAAGATCATTAGTACTATAACTACATGAGTTGATCATCATCAAAACTAGAGTGATAGGCCTTTGGGCCAACAATCTCCCCCTTTTTGATGATAACAAAACTCATGGAGTTATATATGCATGGATTAAAGTAAAGCTTCAAAGAAGCTCCCCCTTAACTCATGCATCTCAATAAACAAATAAATATGCAATGAAGGCTCATAAATATGTATGCAAATACAAGGAGATAAACATGCCAATCAAGCATAAAACTTATCAAATACTTTTTCTCCTATTTGCAAAACCAAAACATATATGCATAAACATAAATACTTCTCCCCTTTATGAATAAAGCAAGGAAAACATGCATATATACTAAAATACTTCTCCCCCTTTTTGTCAATCATCAACAAAGGGGTTAAAGTAAAAACAAAATCAACAAATTCTTCTCCCTCTTTTGTCCGAAACAGGAACCAAAAAAAGGGTAAACTCAAATCAATCAATAAAGGATATATGCGATATACATTCATGAAGAGGAAGACGCTAAGTTAACTTCCCTACATATATGCATTACATGAAGAAGTGATGACAAGCCCTAATTCACATAACACATAATATGCAATGCATAAGAATAGATGTGAAGCTCCCCCTATACACGTGTATCGTATAAAGAAGAGTTGTCAAGCTCCTCAATATAAGATACACTCAACATGAATCTATATGTAGAAGAGATGTTAAGCTCCCCTTGCATATAGGCAATACACATCAAAACATTTTTAATATTTCTGATTAAAACAAAATTTTGAATTTTTCTCAATAAACAAATTTTGAGAATTCTTAGAAAATCAAATCATATAAACAAAATTTTTTTGTAGTCAAATTTTAAGATATCAATACCAAATGTAAATAAACATTACAAATTTTGAATTTTAATAGAATCATATTGATGCCAATTGAAAATTATTGCATATTTTTTATATCAATAAAAAATAATGCATAAGCTTATTAAGTATCAATTGAGAAACCAATTGAAAATAAGGATTTGAATCAAGCTTAGCATAAACAAACTTTGTGCTTTAAACATATAAACCTATTTTAAATTAAGCACAAATAAATCGTATATATGTATGAAAATGAAAATACCAATAGAAATTGATATTATTTGAAATGAAGCATACATATATAGGAAACAAAATATGAGTATATACAAAATGAAAATACCAATTGAGATCAAGTATATAACTCATAGCCTACCGCCCTTTATATGCACAAGTTAAAAGATTTTCCAAATAAGCTTACAAGGCACAATCGCCTATCCGTCCTCCCATAAGAGGTGTTGGTAGGGATTTTCAAAATTAGAGTTTGAAAAATATTTTTAGTATTGAAAACACTACCAAATGAAGAATACTTAACTAGTTAAAATAATTTTTTTTTAAAAAAACTTAGTTAAAGATCCTTCAAAACATGAAATCAAATCATATGTTTTTCATGAATCATACCAAATATATAAGAGTTGACACTCGAAATCTATAAAGCTCATAAAGATGTACATGAAACAAGGTAATGACAAAACAAGTGAAGTGTGAGTGTTCAAAAATCATGCAAATAGCATTTTCATGAAAATAATCAATAAAGCTCAAAACATAAATATCATTTTATCAAACAAATCATGAAAATTCATTTTTCATTTTAAAACAAACTTCTAGGTATATGTATGATTTATCCAAAACTAACAATATGCATACATATCCCAAACATAAAAAGAGTCCATAATGTAAATTGCATGAAGGCAAATGACTCATGGGGTATACATGTATATTTATTAAAATTTGAATACAAAGTACATATACATGAAGTAAAACATGAAAATAGGCAAAACAAGTATAAATGAGAGAACCATCAAAATTAGGCTATACATGTGCATATAGTGAGTACAAATGAACAATGAAGTGCAAACATATAAGAATCAATTTGTTGCTCACTACTTGTACATATATATATATATATATATATATATATATATATATATATATATATATATATATATATATATATATATATATATATATATCCAAGTTTTAATAAAAACTACATTTAAACTAGTATTTACCACATGAAGCACAAAAACAAATAAAACATGAACATGCTTAAAATATCATATATGAATAAGCATGTAAATAAACTAGGAGTTTAGAGATAGTTACCAAACCAAAAAACTATACTCCAAAACTCCAAAACATGGTGGTTATCCCACCAAACCTCCTTGATATCGGTGCATCAAATGTGTGTCCATCAAGTCCATACATCCACTACCAAGGCACCATCCCTCTCACGTTTTGTGAGAGCCCGCACCTACATCAAAAACACAAGGTGGGGATTTTGGTACCCATTTTCTTTTGGGTCCTTGGGGGTTAGCTTTGTAAGGAACACAAACATTTTTCTTATTAGCAAAATTTAAAGCATTTATCTTATCAAAACAAAATTTTGCTAAATGGCCTTTGCGGCCACAATGTGTACATTTGTACACCTTAGGATGCATATGAGTGTGGGTGTGGTCATGACGTGCAAAGTGTTCATATGCATGAGGGTGATGTGCATGAATATGTGGAGTTTGTTTCTTTGAAAACAAAGACTCCAATCTAGAGTGGTTAAATGCACATGTGCTCAAAGTTGAGCTCAAAAAATTTATTTTATTTTTCAAAAATTTCATCTCATTAGTGGTGGCATGTAAAGCATGATGAGAATGAGAATCATTTTTCTTATTCTTTTTAGAAATATTTTCTTTTTATATGCTAAACATAAAGCAAAAAAATATAAATACACGCGTCGTCGGTAGAAGCATATCAAAATACATGCACAATATAGTAAATTGCACAAACTACATTCATAAATATATGCTAATATAGTTATTTTCATATTGAATTGCGATGAAGCACAAAATCATGATCATATCATAATCATCTCTGCGGTAAGTAGATAAACCGATACTAGTGCTTGTAAATCACCTAGAGGGGGGTGAATAGGTGATGGCTAATCTAATGGTCACTAAATGCGGAATTAAAAAACTTATATGATGCAAACTAAAACTTCTTCCACTAAACACCTAGTATAACACAAGAGTGTAGCCGAATTCCCCGTGAAGGGCTCTGGACTAACTCCTCAAGATTCTTCTAAATAAGAGTTGAGGTACCCGTTAGCTCTCTTGGTTAAATACAAGTGTTAGCAAACAATCCCCAAGCATATAACAATAAAGCACACAATGTATATCACGCATATAAAGATAAACACAATATAAGCATGCAAGATATAAACAAGTAAGAGAGAGAGAGCAATCGCAAACACGGGAGATTTGTTTCGAGGTTCGAGCACACTTACTCTACATCCCCGCCTTCAACACTATGAAGGATTTCCACTAAAATCGATCCCACCGGATCACTCGGTGCCGCAACACCTACAAGACGAGTTCACACTTGAACTCCTTGGACTCTCTAGTCCCGTACACACCGCAAGCCCGCTAGCTCGCCGAGGCCGCACCTCAAACACCGAGTTCACACACGAACTCGAAACACCGCGAACCCGCAAGTCCCCCTCCTCAAAGTACAAGAAAGATCTCTTGGTGATCTAAACACTTTGATCACCAATAAACAATCTCACAAGAACACTCCTATAGGATGAATATATCAATGGATAGCTCAAGTGTTTGTGAGAAAAACAAGGATTGAAATGGTGGAGGAAAACTCAAGAAAATCACTTTGAAACACTCTTGATAAAACTCCCCTTTTGATTGGAAATATTTGCTCTCTAAACAAGTGGGAAAACTTCTAAATGGAGTTAGAAAAACTAGCTCAAAAACCACTTGAAAATCTTATATAAAACAGCCCCAAAAAGCCCCAATTTATAGGGCTAGAAAAACTAGCCGTTGGAGCCAGGTTGGCCTGACGGTCGACCGCCCGGCTGACCGCCAACGGTCAGATTTCTGACAGTTGGGGCAGCGGTCCACCGGCCCGGTCGACCGAGGCCCTGGAACAGAGAGCAGATCTCTCTGCCGGTCGACCGGCCCGGTCGACCGGGGCTTTCCAGAGAGCAAACCTCTCTGGCGGTCGACCGACCCGGTCGACCGGCCCTCCAGCAAAAGCTGGCGTGCACGTCTGTGCACGTCGGTCGACCGTCCCGGTCGACCGACTTCAAGCTGCGGTCGACCGGCCCGGTTGACCGGCTGAAGCCAGGACACGAATTCTGAGATTAAAAACTTGGTTATTTTTGACTCAATAAAATCCCATAAAATCATAAAAAATCTACAAAAAAAGTTTTAACATTATACTTTGATAATCAAACATGCTTGAACAAAATCAAGACATGTTACAAATAATTTGAACTATTTTGTAACTTGAAAAATTTGGCTCAAAACAAAAACTGTATTTTTTCAAAATTGATTTTTTCAAAACTTCTCCAAATACAAAAACAAGATATTTTAAACACTTTGAAAGCATAGGGTGTATGAATATGATCCATTACACATACATGGTGAAATATCTATGTTTTTGACAATAAGCACTAAACATTATTTTGGTTAAATACATGTAACTTTGAATACCAAAAACCAAAACGGTATTTTTCTAAAAGAAAACTCTTTTGTATTTTCCCAAAGTAAAATTCTTTTTATGAAAAACTTATCTAAATCAAGAGTGTGTGTGTATAAAATATACTTGAGCAATCCACCAACTATTCTATCCTTTACATTTTAATCTAAAAATAAAATCTTATAAAAACAAACCCAGACACAAGTCTTCATCTTCTTAAAGTCTTCTCATCTTCTTGACTTGGTCCAAACATGATCCATAGAGGTAGACTCCTCTTGAGTACTTGATGTGGTCTTGATGCACAAGCTCTTGAATCAAACCGTGTTAGCTCCAAAACTTGACTTTAAATCCTTTGTTGAAGCTACACACCTACTAAGATCTTGATCACAAATCTGAACTTAATTAAACAAAAGATCATTAGTACTATAACTACATGAGTTGATCATCATCAAAACTAGAGTGATAGGCCTTTGGGCCAACAGTGCTCACATATCTCTCAAGTTGTGGTTTGTAGTTATGGACATATGTCACACCATAATGTTGGTCTGATGTCAAACTCAACATTTGCATATGACTTTCAAGACTATAAACTCCTCCATTAGCACTATTGTTGCCCTCATTATTGTCGTCATCATCACCCGCCATCATTGTCATCATTATCATCACCATCTTCACCATCATCACTACTAGAACTGGATAAAACCCTCACATCTTTACCACCACCGTCATCTGCTTCTCTTATACCTCAGAGGGGGGAGAGATCGGAAACAGGGAGAGAGCTGAAGGAGAAAGAGACAAAGAGACGAGAGATGGAAAGGGAGAGAAAGAGAGCGGGTGAGAGGGAGGGGGAGAGAGAAACAGAAGGAGGAAAAGAGACAGAGGGAGACGGGAGATAGAGGGCGGAGAGGGAGAGAGAGCGAGTGAGAGAGGGAGGGGGAGAGAGAAAACAGAGGGAGGGAAAAGGAAAGAGACAGAGAGAGGGAGAAACATTACCTGGAGCTGGGGAGGAGCGGCCGACGGCGATTGGGTGGCGGCAAAGTCCAGATCTGAGCTGCGACGATCGGGCAGCGGCGGCGATCTCTAGATCTCAGCGAGAGAGGTAAGTTTCTTTTTTTCTTTTCCTTTTTTTTCTTTATACCCGTTTGTCACGGGTGAATACACGTTTCGAGCCGACTCGCCGAGAATCAGAGTCGACTCGGGCGAGTCACGATCGATTCGGCCGTGAATCGGCGAGTCGCCCGAGTCAACTCCGATTCTCGGCCGAGTCGGTCTCCTCTGAGTTGAGTCAACTGACTCGTGACTCGGACTCGTCTCGGAGCGGGCCGAGATGGATACGACTCGGCCGACTCGTCTCCGACTCGGCCGAATCTTTGAACTATGTTTTGTGGATTATGAACATCCAAATTTTGTTTTCAAACTAGATAAAGCATTGTATGGTTTAAAACAAGCTCCAAGAGCTTGGTATGAAAGGCTTTCTAGTTTTCTTCTATCAAATGATTTTGTTAAAGGCAAAGTAGACACCACATTATTTACTAAACATGTTGGTAGTGACATTCTTATAGTACAAATATATGTTGATGATATAATCTTTAGTTCTACTAATAAGTTACTTTGCAAGGAGTTTGAACAAATGCATGCAACGTGAATTTGAGATGTCATTGATGGGTGAATTGAACTATTTTCTTGGACTCCAAATCAAGCAAATGCGTGATGGGATTTTCATATGTCAAGCCAAGTACTCAAAGGAACTCATCAAGAAATTTGGGCTTGAAGACTCAAAAATTTGTAATTGATTTACTTGTGTTATTTACTTGCTTTCCATTCATTCTTATATTGTCGATCAATACTCTCACAACAAAATTGCATTGCGCACCTCAAACTCTTATTTAGAGGAATCACGAGGAAGGAGTTCAGAGCCCTTCACGGGGTATTCGGCTTCTAATCTTGTTTCGAGTGATCGTTGCATCATATCATTTTAATTTTTGCATTGATTAGCATTATCACCTATTCACCCCCCTCTAGGTGATTTCATTGGAGACACTGGTGAGAACCACCACGATGGAGAACCATTAGAGTTCTTATTTTGCTGTCGACCTTAGAGAGGTATGTCTTATTCTTTCTTCTTGGCGCCGAACAAGGAGACGACTGTGAGGTTGCAGAAGGGACGGCGAGCGAGAGAATTTGGGGGGATTTTTTTGCCATAAACTGGGAGAATATGGAGGGTTTATAAAAAGTCGACTTGCACCGTAACGTAGGTTACGGTGCGTTATATTAATAACGTAACGTAACGTAATTTACGAGCAAATAACCATAGTTATCAAACATTGCGTTTTTTAGACCTGTTACATAACGATTGGTCTTCATTACGTTATATAACGAGTTATAACGGGTTATATAACGGGTTTTTTAAAATACTGAGATATATATAACATAAGATTGTTATATAATTTTATCAAATTTTGAAAGGACCGGCATTACAAGCATGCAACTGTTTAACATCACCGACATTAAAAGTTTTAAATTTTTCCAATGCCAGCTCGTAATTGGTAGTTGGTATTGTTATGTGCAACATTATCACTGATTCTCTTGTGTAACTTGTGCACGTTTGATGCAAATTTAGACTCAGTTGCTTTATAGTATTCATCTATCGAATATGATCAATGGGTTGCCTAGATTTAATACCATAAATAATTTCTTGAGGCCTTTTATCTGTTTTCCTATTAAAAGATGTATTATAAACGAATTCAGTGATCGACAATTTGAAGTTCTTACTTTCAACATGTTCACCTACAGAGGTACGCAATAGAAGCAATAAAACAAAAGAGGAAGGGAATGGTGTCGGCAGTAGAGGAAAAAAGAGGTGGCAACCAGAGCTGGTAACGATAATAGGGGTTGGCAATAGAGGAAAAAAGTAGTGACCAGAGCAGGCCACAACCATAGGAGAAAAAGGAAAGAGCAGCCGCAAGTGGAGGGGCGAGTGGAGTCGACAGTAGGACTCGAGAAGGGCAAGGACGGGCGGTAGCTGTGGTACCAGTAGCAGGGGCAGAAGCTACGATCGTCGGGGAAAAAACACTAAACTACTTTATCGCGAGAGTGACTTTAGGAGGAACAATACTACTAGACTTTCACGACCTCTCTAGCTATAATTTTATCCAGTATATAGTTGAAGGTCTCCGAGATTTATATCACATTATCAAGCTTAGCTTATGTAATGGCGAACATTATGGCAACTTGTTGGGGATCGAGATTTATTAGACTCTCCTAAAGTAAGGGAAGACACGGCTCTAAACTAGATTTTAAACTAATTTTTGGTTTTTGGATTATATATTTTATTTTTTAAATAAAATTCAATTCTGAATGCAAGAAAGCGAATAAAAGTGTTTAAAATGCAATTCCTACCTAACTGTGCTCTGATATCAAATTGATGTGAAACGTGTACGCGTGTGAAAATCAGCGATAATGTTACTCAACTCATGCTTCACCAACAACTTATGATTGTTGGGTAGAAAAATAAATTAGAACTAGTAGTGTTGAAGAGATGGATTTAACAAACAGTCCCGCGCATAATTCAGACCATTGTAGTCTCAAACAAATCAAACACATTATTTAGTTTTAAGCGTAGATTAGCATAATACGAGTTATCAGATTCTCACAACTCATGATATTATAATGTATAACAGGAAATAATGATAATATTCTAGAGATAAAATTACACAATGTAACTCGATAAATAACCTGACTATAGAATTAAAAAAAGTCACCAACTGAGAATCGTGTTCGACCTCAACGCCCTACTGATGCATAGCTCTGTCTGCTATGATTCCAACGCCTCGAGAACGGCTTCAATTGGACTCTGAATGGCTGAGACAGTCTGAAAATGAAACCCGAAGCTTAACGGGTCTGATTTGGCTTATCGGATCTACACTGTAGTATAGCGGGTTGGGTCTGTGTCTGAATTGGATCGAGCGCACTCTGTTACAACGAATCTGATCTGCTATCGGGTTGAAGAGTTAAAACCAAATAGAGACTACATATTGGATCTGAATCGCTGGCTAGCGGGTTTGGGTTGCTCTGAAACTGAACAGGTTGCAACAGGTCAGGATCTCAACCCGATTGGATCTGGGTTTAGGTTCAGTCACTTTGACTTGAGCTTAAACTAAGAGGCCAGATCTCGGGTCGTGCAGATGTCAATGAGGCTGGAGTCGCCGGCGCTAGCAGTCGGTGGTGAGGTAAGGATTGATGATGGTTTAGATGCGACGGTGCGAGGGCAGAAGAATAGGTGCAGAGGTGGGTTGGCTGGCGACGTTTGTGTTGACCCAAAGGCCCATCGCTCTAGTTTTGATGATGATCAACTCATGTAGTTATGGTACTAATGATCTTGTGTTTATTTAGTCTCAGATTTGTGATCAAGATCTTAGTAGGTGTGTAGTTTCATCAAAGGATTTAAAGTAAAGTTTTGGAGCTAGCACGGTTTGATTCAAAAGCTTGTGCATCAAGACCACATCAAGTACTCAAGAGGAGCCTAACTCTTTGGATCATGTTTGGACCAAGTCAAGAAGATGAGAAGACTTCAAGTGAAGACTTCAAGAAGAAGGCTTGTGTCTAATTTTGTTTTTATAAGATTTTATTTTTAGATAAAATGTAAATGATAGAATAGTTGGTAGATTGCTCAAGTATATCTACACACACACTCTTCATTTAAATGAGTTTTCATAAAAGAATTTCTATTTTGAAAAAAATACCGTTTTGGTTTTTGGAATTCAAAGTATATATGTTTTAACCAAAACCGTTTTAGAGCTTAAATGACAAAAACATAGATATTTCATCATGTATGTGTAGTAGATCATATCCATACACTCTATGCTTTCAAAATGTTTAAATATCTTGTTTTTGTATTTGGAGAAGTTTTGGAAAACCAATTTTGGAAAAATACAGTTTTTGTTTTTAGCCAAAATTTCTAAGTTACAAAAATAGTTCAAATTGTTTGTAACATGTCTTGATTTTGCTCAAACATGTTTGATTATCAAAGTATAATATTGAAACTATTTTTGTAGAATTTTAGAGATTTTATGGGATTTTATTTGAGTCAAAATTCTCAAGTTTTAATCCCTAATATAAGCTTGCCAGGCTCTGGCGGTCGACCGACCGGTCGACCGGACCAGGAGCCGGTCGACCGGAACGGTCGATCGACGTGCACAGACGTGCACAGGACCGCACGGTCGACCGCCAGAGAGTGTTTGCTCTCTGGAAACGGCCCCGGTCAACCGGGCGGTCGACCGGCAGAGAGCACAGCTCTCTGTATCCTTGCCACGGTCGACCGGTCGGTCAACCGCTGGGACAACGGTCAGAAATTTGACCGTTGGTCGGTCGACCGGGCGGTCGACCAACAGGTCATTCTGGCTGCAACGGCTAGTTTTTGGCAGCCCTATAAATTGGGACTTTTGGGGGCTGTTTTAGTTAAGATTTTTCAAGTGGTTTTGCACCAGTTTTTTCAACTCTTTTAAGAGGTTTTCTCCACTTGTATTTGAGCCAAATACTTCCATTCAAAAGGAGAGTTTATCAAGAGTTTTTAAAAGTGATTTCTTGAGTTTTCCTCCACCATTTCAATCCTAGTTTTCTCACACAAACACTTGAGCTATCCATTGCTATATCTACCTATAAGGTTATTTGTTGTGAGAGAATTTTAGGTGATCAAAGTGTTGTGATCACCAAAGTTCATCTTTGTACTTTGAGGAGGCGAACTTGCGGGTTCGCGGTGTTTCGAGTTCGTATGTGAACTCCTTGTTTGAGGTGCGGCCTCGGCGAGCTAGTAAGCTTGCGGTGTGTTCTTGCGGGAACAAGAGAGGGACTAGAGAGTCCAAAGAGCTTGTAGGTGTTGCGGCACCAAGTGATCCGGTGGGATCGATTTTAGTGAAAATCCTTCATAGTGTTGAAGGAGGGGACGTAGAGCAAGTGTGCTCGAACCTCGAAACAAATCTTTCGTGTTTGCGATTGCTCTTTCTCTTTCTCTTACTTGTCTTTATATCTTGCATGCTCATATTGTCTTTATCTTTATATGCTTGATATATATTGTGAGCTTAATTGTTATATACTTGGGGATTGTTTGCTAACACTTGTATTCAACCAAGAGAGCCAACGCGGCACCTCAACTCTTATTTAGAGGAATCTTGAGGAGTTAGTTCAGAGCCCTTCACGGGGAATCCGGCTACACTCTTGTGTTATACGTGGTGTTTAGTTTAAGAAGTTTTAATTCCGCATTAATTGACCATTAGATTAGCTCATCACCTAATCACCCCTCTCTAGGTGATTTACAATTGGTATCAGAGCCAAATGCTCTTGATTTGGGTCTTACAACCTAGAGTTAAAGATCCTCATTTTATAGCTAATCACAATATTTGTTTACACACACCATGGATTTCATGTCACCTCCCACATTTGACATTCTTAACATCCAAACTTGGAAGGTTAAGATGTCCTTATACCTCAAAGCCCTAGGTATTAATGTTTATTTTGCCACTATTAAAATTCATATTGTTTAAATGGCAAAAATATTGAGGCTAATGCAAAAGCCCTACATGCTTTAAGATCTACCCTAAATGATGATTATTTATCTAGGGTTTCTAACATTGATTCGGCTTTTGTAGTATGGAACTCGTTGATCTCCCTTGGCGAAAAAGAACAATATTATGCGGAGAGCGATTCGGATGTTGGAAGTGACACCTCCAACGTGTACTACATGGTCCAAGGGGATAACCCCCTTGAGGTAACTACCGAATCCGAGGTAGATGAAGATGTTGATATGTCTTAAGATGAGCTTACATCTTTTTGTCAACAACTTCTTGAAAAGTATGACATGCTTAGAAAAGATAATAAGAAAATGAAAAACAAATTTGATTGCATGTTAAAAGAAAAAGATTCTTTACAAAATAAATTTGAAACTATTTCAAAAGAAAATGAAACTTTGAAAAATGAGAATATTTCCTTACTTTCCAAATTGAATGATTTGTGTGAAGAAAATAATGCTTTGAAAATTAAAATCATTTAGGTGGAAAATCAAAAAGAAGTTGCTTTGAATGAAAACAACTCTTTGAAAAGAAAAATGGTTGAAAAAGAAAAAGTTAATGTTTCTAAAAAGAAAAAGATTGTTGATCATGCTCTTCATGCCACAACCATTGATAAAAATGAAGTTAAATTTTTTAAAAATAAAATTAATTGTTTGAGCTCAACTTTGAGCACATGTGCATTTAACCATAAAAGATTAGAATCCTTGTTTCAAAAGAAACAAGTTCCCAATGTTCATGCACAACACCCACATCATGCATATGCACATTTTGCATGCCATGACCACACCCACACTCATATGCATCCTAAAGTGTACAAATGTACACATTGTGGCCGCAAAGGCCATTTAGCGAAGTTTTGTTTTGATAAGTTACATCATATTAATCTTGCTAAGAAAAATGTTTGGGTTCTTTATAATGCTAACCCTCAAGGACCCAAAAGAAAATGGGTACCAAAATCCCCACCTTTTGTATTTGATGTAGGTGCGGGCTCTCACATGACGTGAGAGAGTTGGTGCCTTGGTGGTGGATGCACATAGACCTAATGAACACATATTTGATGCACCGCTATCAAGGAGGTTTGGTGGGACACCCACCATGTTTTGGATATTTGGAGTATAGTTCTTTGTTTTGGTAACTATCTCTAAAACTCCTACTTTAGTTTACATGCTTTTCATTGATAATTTCTTTAGCATGTTCATGTTTTATTTGTTTTGTGCTTCATGTGGTAAATACTAGTTTAAATGTAGTTTTTATCAAAACTTGGATAGATACATATACAAGTAGTGAGCAACAAATTGATTCATATATGTTTGCACTTCATTGTTCATTTGTACTCACTATATGCACATGTATAGCCTAGTTTTGATGATTTCCTCATTTACACTTGTTTTGCCTATTTTCATGTTTTACTTCATGTATATGGTATTTTTAGTCAAAACTAATAAATATACATGTATGCCCCTTTGAGTCTCTTACCTTCATGCAAATTATATCATAGACTCTTTTATGTTTGGGATATGTATGCATATTGTTAGTTTTGGATAAAAACATACAAATACCTAGAAGTTTATTTTTAAGATGAAAAATGAATTTTTATGATTTTCATCTTTAATTGAAAAATGAATTTTCATGATTTATGTTTTGATAAAATGATATTTGTTTCGAGCTTTATTGATTATCTTCATGAGAAATGCTAATTACATGATTCTTTGCACTCACCTTTTATTTGTTTATTCATGACTATGTTTCATGATCATTTTGAGCTTTATGGACTTTGAGTGTCGAATTTTGTGTATTTAGTATGTTTCATGATACATATGATTTGGTTTCATGTTTTGAAGGATCTTTAACTAGTTTTTCAAAAATTACTTTTAACTAGTTATTATTCTTCATTTGGTAGTGTTTTCACAATAAAAATATTTTCAAAATTATTTTCGAAAACCCCCTACCTACCCCTTTAATGGGAGGACGGATGGGCGAGTATGCCTTGTAAGCTTTATTGAAAAATCTTTTATCTTGAGCATATAAAGGGTGGTAGTTATGAGTTATATACTTGATTTACATTGTTATTTTCAATTGGTATCTCAATTGATATTTTTTTTTGTATATACTCATATTTTGTTTCCTATATATGTATGCTTCATAATTACCATAATATCAATTCCTATTGGTATTATCTTTTCCATACATATATATGTTTTGAAAATCAAGCACAATCAAATACATATATTTATACTTGATTTTCAAGATATTTACATGTTTAAGCACAAAGTTTGTTTATGCTAAGCTTAATTCAAATCTTAATTTTTAATTGATTTCTCAATTGATATTTTTTTATAAGCTTATGCATTATCTTCAATTGGTATTTTTTTTCAATTGGTATTTTTATTGATATCAAAATGTACAATATGTTTCAATTGGTATCCATTGATCTATTTATTTCAATTGGTATCCATGAAAATTTATATTGGTATCAAAATATAAAATACTTTCTTTCATTGGTATCAAGATTACTATTTGTATCAAAATTTCATTGTTAATTTCAATTGATAAAATGTTTCAATTACAATTAAAAATTCAAAATTTGTAATGTTTATTTACAATTGATATCTTAAAATTTGATTTACTAAGATATCTCAAAATTTATTTTATTGAGAAAATTCAAAATTTTGTTTTAATGAGAAAATTAAAATGTTTTGATTTATATTGCCTATATGCAAGGGGAGCTTAACATCTCTTCTAAATATAGATTCATGTTGAGTGTATCTTATATTGAGGAGCTTGACAACTCTTCTTTATGCGGTACACGTGTGTAGGCGGAGCTTCACATCTCCTCTTATGCATTGCATATTATGGGTTATGTGAATTAGGTCTTGTCATCCCTTCTTCATATAATGCATGTATGTAGGGAAGCTAACTTAGCGTCTTCCTCTTCATGAATGTATATGGCATATAACTCTTTATTGATTGATTTGAGTTCACCTCTTTGAGAGGGAGAACATTGTTTTGAGTTTACTTTAACCCCTTTGTTGATGATTGACAAAAAGGGGGAGAAGTATTTTAATATATATGCATGTTTTCCTTGCTTTATACATAAAGGGGAGAAGGATTTATGTTTATGCATATATGTTTTGTTTTGCAAATAGGAGAAAAAGAATTTGATGAGTTTTATGCTTGATTGGCATATTTATCTCCTTGTATTTGCATACATGTTTATGAGCTTTCATTGCATATTTATTTGTTTATTGTTATGCATGAGTTAAGAGGGAGCTTCTTTGAAGCTTTACTTTAATCTATGCATATATAACTCAATGAGTTTTGTCATCATCAAAAAAGGGGGAAATTGTTGGCCTAAAGGCCCATCGCTCTAATTTTGATGATGATCAACTCATGTAGTTATGGTACTAATAATTTTGTGTTTATTTATTCTCAGATTTGTGATCAAGATCTTAGTAGGTGTGTAGCTTCATCAAAGGATTTAAAGTAAAGTTTTGGAGCTAGCACGGTTTGATTCAAGAGCTTGTGCATTAAGACCACATCAAGTACTCAAGAGGAGTCTAGCTCTTTGGATCATGTTTGGATCAAGTCAAGAAGATGAGAAGACTTCAAGTGAAGACATCAAGAAGAAGGCTTGTTCTAGGTTTGTTTTTATAAGATTTTATTTTTAGATAAAATGTAAAGGATAGAATAGTTGGTGGATTGCTCAAGTATATATCTTACACACACACTCTTGATTTAGATGAGTTTTCATAAAAGAATTTCTATTTTGGAAAAATACCGTTTTGGTTTTTGGAATTCAAAGTATATATGTTTTAACCAAAACCGTTTTAGAGCTTAAATGACAAAAACATAGATATTTCATCATGTATGTGTAGTGGATCATATCCATACACTCTATGCTTTCAAAGTGTTTAAAATATCTTGTTTTGTATTTGGAGAAGTTTTGGAAAAACCAATTTTGAAAAAATACAGTTTTTGTTTTTACCCAAAATTTCTAAGTTAAAAAAATAGTTCAAATTGTTTGTAACATGTCTTGATTTTGCTCAAACATGTTTGATTATCAAAGTATAATATTGAAACTATTTTTGTAGAATTTTAGAGATTTTATGGGATTTTATTTGAGTCAAAATTCCCAAGTTTTAAATCCCTAATATAAGCCTGCCAGGCTCTGGCGGTCGACCGCACCAGGAGCAAGTCGACCGACGTGCACAGACGTGCACAGGATGGGCCGGTCGACCGCACGGTCGACCGCCAAAGAGTGTTTGCTCTCTGGAAACGGCCCCAATCGACCGGGCGATCGACCGGCAGAGAGCACAGCTCTCTGTATCCTTGCCACGGTCGACCGGCAGGTCGACCGCTGGCACAACGGTCAGAAATCTGACCGCTGGCTGGTTGACCGGGCGGTCGACCGACAGGTCATTCTGGCTACAACGGCTAGTTTTTGGCAGCCCTATAAATTAGGACTTTTGGGGGCTGTTTTAGTTAAGATTTTTCAAGTGATTTTGCACCAGTTTTTCCAACTCTTTTAAGAGGTTTTCTTCTACTTGTATTTGAGTCAAATACTTCCATTCAAAAGGAGAGTTTATCAAGAGTTTTTAAAAGTGATTTCTTGAGTTTTCCTCCACCATTTTAATCCTAGTTTTCTCACACAAACACTTGAGCTATCCATTGTTATATCTACCTATAGGGTTATTTGTTGTGAGAGGATTTTAGGTGATCAAAGTGTTGTGATCACCAAAATTCATCTTTGTACTTTGAGGATGCGGGCTTGCGGGTTCGCGGTGTTTCGAGTTCGTGTGTGAACTCCTTGTTTGAGGTGCGGCCTCGGCGAGCTAGTGAGCTTGCGGTGTGTTCTTGCGGGAACAAGAGAGGGACTAGAGAGTCCAAAGAGTTTGTAGGTGTTGCGGCACCAAGTGATCCGGTGGGATCGATTTTAGTGGAAATCCTTCATAGTGTTGAAGGCGGGGACGTAGAGCAAGTGTGCTCGAACCTCGAAATAAATCTCCCGTGTTTGCGATTGCTCTTTCTCTTTCTCATACTTGTCTTTATATCTTGCATGCTCATATTGTCTTTATCTTTATATGCTTGATATATATTGTGAGCTTAATTGTTATATGCTTGGGGATTGTTTGCTAACACTTGTATTCAACCAAGAGAGCCAACGCGGCACCTCAACTCTTATTTAGAGGAATCTTGAGGAGTTAGTTCAGAGCCCTTCACGGGGAATCCGGCTACACTCTTGTGTTATACGTGGTGTTTAGTTTAAGAAGTTTTAATTCCGCATTAATTGACCATTAGATTAGCTCATCACCTATTCACCCCCCTCTATGTGATTTACAGTTTGTTGGTGTGGTGCAGGAGGCGGGAAGGGAGAAGGTTAGCGCTAGGGTTTGCAGGTGATGGAAGAGGGCCGTGGCAAGGCAATCTCGTGTCGGTGGTGTAAGAGTGATGAGGTTGGGATTGTGGGCTGGTGACAGAGCGAGATCGGGCTCTTGTGGGTGTAAAAAGGTTAGAAGAGGAAGAGGAAGAGAGGTGTTGTCGAGGGGAGGACAGCAGCACTTTTGGTGCCATATCTTCCAAAACCAAGTTGTGTACCGTCCTCTTTGCGACCCCTACTACATCTGCCTTTTGGTGGCGAGTGTGGGTGCAAACGCAGGGAGAGTGGCAGCGAGGATGTGGCGGTTGTGGCTAGGGTTAGGTTAGGGGTTTGGGTGAGACGAAGGAGATGATGAATAGTAAATGGTGTTATTTTTCTAGTTTTTTTGGATTTTTTTAATGTTTTGTGTGAATTTTTTTAAGAAAAATCAAGAGAGAGATGAGGGTAATTCTCTAGGATTTTGTAATGGGAATTTAGAACTAGGATTAGGATTTTGAGTATATGGGGAAGAAGATAACTAGGTTAAGGCTTCACACTTAAAACCTATCGATCTAGGACATCACACTCTTAGATTTGCAAGAGGAAATTTTCATTGAGAAAAGGATCCAATTTTCAGTAATCCACTCACGCCTATATATAGGCTTACAAAATAATGACTCTTTTCTCACAACCGTTGTGATACTAAAAGAGAAAATAACACTAATAAAATAAAAAGAAAATACACACTCTGACTTGGCATGAAATAAAAATACAGACTGTCTTAATACTGAAACCACATAGAAGCCACGCATCTTCGCCAACGTTGATATACACTCCAAGGTCGCGTCTTGATGTCCACATCATAAACTTAAATTTACATTTTAGATTTCTTTCAACTGTACTTTCTATCGAGTTACAGTATTTAAGATGAAGAACCAAAACATTTTATACAAGATATGTTGCATAGAAAAGAAAATCCATATTTTTTAAGTTATGAACATGAACTGTCCAATATCCCCACTAATTTAAATTTGAAATCCACTATTTGGTTGGAGGATCTCAATTAAAAGACAGTTGAGTTATCTCTAATAGATAATCTAATTCAACATAAGCAACATTGTCACGTGGTAACCAATTGTTGCCATATCAGTTTAATGAGACACACGTAATTAGAAGTTATTAGTAATTATTCTTCTATTGTTCACAATTCCTATTTACTTAACATAAAATATTTATTGATAATATTAACTGCCTTGTTAAAGGGAAAGGGTATACCTTTTTTCTTCCAACTAAACAATTATTACAGATTATGCTGGAAGATCTGCAACTTTAAGGTAAGACACGAGTCATGACAAGTAGGAAACATAACAATGAGATCCACATACAACAACAGAGCTTTTATCCCAGATTTTTAGAATCATGAATCTTTTTCTTTCATTCGGCTCTATTAAGGGTCATCTCCTCGGTAAGCACTTCTTAGTTACTTTCATCCAACTTTGTTTAGGCCTGTCCTCTCTCTGGTCCTCATTGCCCTTCACTTTTCTAATTGGCAGATTCATTGGTTCACATGTTCAAACAATCTCAATTGATTCTTCTTCATTTTATCATTAAAAGGAGTAACCTCTAACTTTCAACGGATGCACTTATTTTTTTTATCTTATCTCGTAGTATATTACTATTCATTTGTAAACCATATAACATATAACAATTGAAGACTTCTTTTCTAGTGAGTTTACTTATCTAAGTTTCTTCCTTCATAACTATACAGGTGCTAACCCATTAATAGTAGTGTGCTCCCTATTATATAGTTACTCGCATGTATATCACCAGTTGTAGCGTCCAAACATCAACAAGTGATGTATCATAAAATAGCCATTGCTTAGAATAACTATGTATGTTAAGTAAACTTGTAGTCAACATCTTCCTAGCCTTTTCCTATGAAATTGGGTCGAGCAAGGCTCAAAGTTGAGAAAGCTAGGAACTAGGAAGGAGGCAGAAGTATCTTATGGGCAATGCAATTTAAACTCATTCAAAGCAGAAGCCTCTAAATTATTTGACTTTGAAAAGGTCCAGAAAACATTTGTTATAAGATATGCTTTGTCATAGGGGATGACATTCAATCTCAGCATTGTACGAGCCAAAATGCTAAACAACCACCCAAGTATAAACTAATAAGCTAATGGAACCACATTCCCGGATATAGATGTGTAAGCTATGTCAAAATAGTTCAAAAGAAAATATTGACGGATATTAGTTTGAATTCTCCTTCTGACAGAAGACATACAGCTTTAGGCGGTACAAATCCATCAGGAAGAGAAAAGCAATGTCGAAGGCAATACTTCTCCCACATCTCCATTCGCTTGTCCAGAACTGCTTGTGTCAGCTGACGAATAAAGGAAACCCCCTACAGTGCAAGAAATGTATAAAAGGGAATTTTAAATGACAATGTGCATCAGAAAAAATATATCTGACAAAAAGGCATTAAAATGGTCAAATATGCAGAGTATCTCATATTTGATAATATCAATGCAAAAGTTCATATCCCACGGTTAATGTAACAGCAACGAACAATTGCATACAAACAATAAGCTAACTTGGAAAAATGAAATTTTTCTGTGTCATGAGACAACATATTTCCTTATTTCTATTTTTCTCGTTGTATCTTTATCAAGAGTAGCTAGAAAAGAGTATTTAACTGCAATTCTTTTTATCAATATAAAGTCCCATACGCAGATTCAATAAGATGTTCAAAAGATGAATTCTTTTTCTAACTCTTCCGACCAAACAAGCCTGCAAAGCTAATTTTTTCAAGCTTTCACAATGTAGAGATGTCACAGCCTGAACGGCAGCATGAAAAATCTATTTTATTACACAACTCATTTCATGTTCATTTATGTAAAATTTATGTCATGTACCCTGTACCTATCTAGACTCGACAACTACAATCATCTTCAGGTTCTAATTATTAACTCATAAAACCAAAATTAGATTTCTTTAACACTTCAGATTAGAGGCATGTACACAAAAAATTGTTCCAAAGCCATAAACTATCAGTTGTGATGAGCTAAGCTTAGGGTTTAGGGTGGGTTCAAAGTTCAAACCCTAAATCTTAAAATAAAAATCAAAAGAAAATAGTGAAATCAACAAAGATTAGGGTTTGCACAAGGAGAAAATAGAGTTCTTACCCGAGCCAACTCCTCGGATCGGTCAGCGCTGGGGTGACCGGAGGCCGTGATCTCGGAAGCTTGCCTGAAACAAATCGTAGAATTGAGGAAAATGAAGGGGTGTTCGGATGGTGAAGTTTTTTTTTTTTTTTTTTTTTTTGGGGGGGGGGTTGTTGTGGGGATGGAAATTGGACTGACTGAAGGGAGAAATCGAAGGCGCCTTCGAGCATGTCGTCGACGGAGTTGAGGACTTCGTTGATGAAGCGCTGCGGGTTGAGGTTGTACGCGTCGAACGCCGCCTCGCTATTGCTTCCCTCCATCGCCGCCGCAGCTGCTGTTGCTGCTGGCTGCCGAGAGTGACGATGTAAGAGAGGCTGGCATTTGAATTAAAATGGGCCGGGTTGGGCCTAGCTAATTTGTTTTCTTTCTTTTTTTTTTCTTTTTATTTATTTATTTATTTATTTATTTGGGGACTCACCAAGCTATTTGTCTTTGTACTTTTCAATGCATTATTTGCCTAAAGGGTTGTTTAGCCGGAAAAGAGATCAATAAAACAATAACCAACTGGCTTGAATTTTCTTTCATATTTTATATTTCAGTTCATGTTTTTTATGGTTTTTTTTAATGAAAAGCCTTAGCTTTCATGTTTTTAATGTTGTTCATGAATATCTTATATATTTGAGTTCATGATTTTTTTTATTGTTTTTATAGCTTTCATGTTTTTAATGTTGTCCATGAATATCTTATGAGCAGGGATGGAAACTTTGTTAGGATTATGATGTGAATACGTCGTGAAGGTTGATTAATATCAGAGTTGGCAGTTTCTTTTTCTGGATCTGTTTGAGTCCGAGTTGGATTCAAGTTTCATTTATTCTGATTGAAGGAGTTTGTTTAGGACTAGGAGAGTTTTATAGTTTATAAATAACCCCTTAGGGGTGGCCTTCAATGTATTTCAAGAGAATCCAATGAATTTATAATTCGTAAGGGTGAAATTCATTTAGGTGAGAAATTCGTGAGAGAAGCTTAACCCTAAGGGTTCGCTATTCTTGGCGGCCATCAAGGGCTTGTAACTTCTCAGCGTAAGGTGTAAGTAATTCTTATTGTACTCTCCCAAAGTTTTAATAAAATTTCTCTCCCTTCTCCCGTGGATGTACACACGATCTGTTTGATAGGTGGAACCACATTATATTGTGTGTTGGCTTTCTATCTACTTTGTAATATCTTCTTCTTCTCTTTTTTAAGTTGCCTTAGTAGATCATATGATTTGTATCCGCTGCGCCGCTCCAGTCGATCCGGTCATGGGGGCGTCCTCCCCTGAATCACAACAATTAGTATCAGAACATACAGATTATTTTCCAACCATTGGTATTAGAGCAAGGTCAACGTGAAGATGTTTACGATCAAGTTCGATATTCAGAAGTTCGATGACATCATCAATTTCAACAGATGACATATTAGGATGAACGTCATCCTTACCCATAGCGGGTTGAAGAAAGCACTACTCAGAAGGAGAAAAGGCTCAAAACATGAAAGAAGAAACTTGCAAGAGTTGAATGAAAAAGCCTTGACAGCTATTCAACTTTGCTTGGCGGGTGAAGTGCTTGATGAATTTTCTACAGAGAAAACAGTGTCCTCGCTATCGGAGCAACTTTAGAACCACTATCTGAAGAAGTTGTTGGTGAATCGGTTGATTCTGAAGCAACGTCTCTTTCTTCCTGTATGCATGAAGGTACATCTATCAAATCTCACATTGTAAAATTTTCCTCTATTATTAATGATCTAGATAAGATAGAAGTTAAGATAGAAGATAAGGATCAAGCACTTCTATCACTTGTTCTTTAATTTCTTCATATAAGAACTTTAGACAAGCTATCATCTATGGAGGCAAGTTAACAATCAAGGTCAATGAGATCAAGGAGCATCTGCTCAACAAGGATAAAATTGACACATAGTTGACCGGTGAGTCTCATCATGATGATTTCGGGCAAGTTCATTATTCAAGAGAGAAGAGTAATAATGGAAGTTCCACAAGTAACCCAAAACACAAGAATTTGACATGCAACTATCGTCATAAGAAGGGGTACATTAGATCTGAGTGTTCGCTTCGAAAGAAGAAACAACCAAATGCTAATGTCACTGAACTGGTTGAAGGAGATAAAAACAGTATGACATTCTATCTGTTACAGACAGACCAGTTGGTAACAAAGATAGATGGGTCATAAATTCTGGATGTTCACAGCATATCAGTTCCAATAGAAAGATATTCTCTTCATACACTTCGATTCAAGGGGAGAAGTCTTCATAGAGAATTCTGCTACAAGCAAGCTGATTGGCGAAAGAAACAATCCAGTTTTGGTCTTATGATGTATGCATCACTACTCTTCAAGGTGTTCGTCATGTTCCTGAATTAAGGTACAATCTCATCTCTCTTGTAGTCCTACATAGAGAAGGGTTCTATTCCAGTTCGAAAGGTGATCTTATGAAAGTTTCCAAAGAGACCCATGTGATGTTTCAAGTCAAAAGTGTCGGCAATGCGTATATGTTGCGGAATTCAGAGGTTATAGTTAGTGGATTGCAGTTATCCTCGGCTTCAAAAGCGGTGGTTGTGGAACAATTGGAAACTATGATGGATTCGAGCTCGGATGTTCAATTGAAACCCCAAAGGAATATTGGGACTAGGCGCGCAATAAGGTAGTCTAGATCGTTACTCCTATGGTGGAACAAATTCTCATAGATCTTGTGTAGGTCAAGGAGATCATTGGGTAATAAAGTTCAGATTGGGCCTGAACTTATTCGACCTAATCAAAATGTGAATCCCATGAGGGGGTTATGGAGAAGAGAGAGTGAGATAGAGGTGAAGTCAAGTTTGTTCAATTGTCCGTGGATGCGAGCATATGGATCATGGTGGCTATTCTCGGACTTAGAGACGTAATCGAGTCAAGGGGGAGATTGTTAGGATTATGACGTGAATACATCATGAAGGTAGATTAACGTCAGATTTGTCAATTTCCTTTTCTGGTCTATTTTGAGTCCGAGTTGGATTCAAGTTTTTTTAATTTTGATTGAAGGTGTTTTGAGTCTGAGTTGAATTCAAGTTTCCGTTATTCTAATTGAAAGAGTCTGTTTAGGACTAGGAGAATTTTATGGTTTATAAATAAATCCTTAGGTGTGGTCTTCAATGTATTCCAAGAGAATTCCAATGAATTTATAATTCCTAAAGGTGAAATTCATCTATGTAAGAAATTCGTTAGAGAAGTTTAACCATAAGGGTTCGCTGTTCTTGGCGGCCATCAAGGCCTTGTAACTTCTCAGCGTAAGGTGTAAGTAATTTTTATTGTACTCCACTCTGCCGTTATGTCCAGTTCGTCACCTCTGAACGGCAAGACTTTGAGTCTAGTAACTCTTAATTAGTTATGTCTATATTAACTCTGAATCAACGGATGCCTAGATCTCTCTTTTTATGGTAGTCAAACTATCATGTCCATTTTAACATCTCTGAACAGACAAGTCTATAATTTTGTTCTCCTTTTCCCATTCAGGGCCAGGGAGTTCTTTTTGTCATGTTAATACGACTACCTCTGAATAGCGAATTGTGAGCATGGTGTCTCTTAGTTGGTTATATCCATATTACCTCTGAACTAACGGGTGTTCAGATTCAATTCACCTTTGCAGTCCCTCGTGGGCTAGCTGCTAAGTAAATATGACTACACTGGCAGCAGATTCAGAGTTTAGTGTGCCTTATTATATCATATTCAGTTTATTATCTCTGAATAAACGGGTCCTTAAAATCGGGTTCACCTTCACTTTGTCATCATGTTCAGTTCGTCACTTCTAAATGACAAAATTTCAAGCTTAGTGGCTTCTCAATCGGTCATGTCCAGTCAATCACCTCTAAACTGACAGATAGCCAAGTCTTATTTTTTCGTTTACTTGTTATGTCTAGTTCACCACCTCTGAACTGTAAACATTCCTTATTTGGTAAGTTATCGGTTATGTCTAGTTCGTCACCTTTGAACTGATGATTGTCCAAATTTTGCCCTTCTTTATCATTATGTCCAATTCGTCACCTCTGAATGACAAAATTCGTGTCAATGATCTCTAATCAGTTATGTCCAGTTTATCACCTCTGAACTGATAGATCACCAGACTTAATCTTTTCGGATTTAGTGATTCCTAACAAATTCCTAACTCTACCCTCTTTTAATCCCAGTGGATTTTTCTATTTGACTAACTTTATCATGTTCTTAACCTTCATGTTCTTAACCTCTGAATAATTTCAGTCACATTTTTAATTTCTTCGAAAATCAAACTTGGTGAATTTTCTCCCTTTTTAGTTCTTGCAAAAGAACTTGCTTACTACGTTCTCCTTTACGGGAGATTTATATTACCTATGAGTAATTACATGAGCATACAAAGGAAGATATAAGAGAAGCAAATAGTCAAAGGCAAATATTTTATTGATTTAAAAGGAGAATTATATATAATATATACTCAACTGATCTCTCATATGATAGGAGTTTATTCTCAACAGAAAACAGTTTTTGTTTCCTACTCTCTTCTGCCTTAACCAAAGCCTGTGATCTCAGATCTTCCGGGTCAATGTTTGCCAGCTGAGCCAAGCAAGCCTGCATTTCTGTCGTCACTGCTTTCTTCTCCACCTCTAGTTTAAGAACCTGATCACTCTGGCACTCAGCTGTTCAAGCCGAGTAGTTTCCTCCGCACGTACTGGCCCAGCTCTAGATATGAGGAGATTGGCCCTTTTAATTATTGCTTTTACCTTCTCAAGCTGCTCATTGGTATCAGCGAGAGCATTGTTGGAAGCATCAATCGCTTCAGCAATCTTAATCTTCTCAGCCACTAGAGATTTCAACTCCTGAGACTCTGCTTCCAATGCTTGTTGCACCTCTGTGTAAGTCTTGTGCATATGGACGGAAAGACGCTCGACCTCCTCTTCAATAAGTAAGGATAGATTTGAGCTATTCAGACGATGCCATTTGCTCATATCTTTTTCAAGATCTTCCACTATTAGCTCCAGAGAGGCAGCCTTATCAGTTCCCCCAAAGTCTTTGATGGTCTCGATGTTCCGAGTAAGGACGATCTTCAGAAACTCAAAAGGACTGGTCGAACCTTTTAACAACAGAAAGATACATCATTTCAAACTCTTGTTGGCGGTATCGACCATCTCTGTCACAAACTCCTTCTCTACCTCTATCACTCTAGGTGAGCGAGTAACCTTCACAGAGGAGGTCTCAGTGAGTTTAGTAGTTACAATTGTTGAAGGTGTCGCGGGGGTAGCCGTCAATGATGCAAAAGAGATAGACAACAACCATGGAGGGGTACCAATGGAGACAAACATGCTCGCTACCAGAGTAGTAGGGCTAGTGATCATAGGTCCTGGCTCAACCACCAGTATTGGAGAGCGCGGACTTGTAATCATTGCAAACTAGTAGTAACCAGAGCTGGAGACGTGAAAGAAGCAGAAACTGGCTCGCTAGTAGTCTCAAGCTGGATCCCAGGTTGCTCTATGATTGATATGGCGGAAGGCGTAGATGCAGCCTTGTCGTCACTATCAAATCGCTAGTGGAAGGGAATCAACGCTGGATAATACTACGTTGAAGAATGTCGACCCCCACACTATCCAATATGATGGGAGCAGTTATCTCCTCTCGAGATGTGATCGCAATTGGAATGGTCAGCCCAAAGGTTCCTGCAAAAGAGGCTTTGGAGTCAAAGAAAGAAATAAGAACATATACAAAGTCGACAGCTAAATCATTACCTAAAAGAGCTGAGGTGACAGCAGTACTCATCCCAGTGCTAACAGTCAAAGCAGGAACATTATCCATGTGGGAAGTGACCACAGTGACAGTAGGTTCAGCTAAAGACCCCTTGATGGTAGGGGAATCCACCTTACTACTTGGCCTTGGCCAGTCTCCCAGTGTAATTTCAAAAGGCGCATCCTCAGTAGCCGGTTCTTCGACAGGTGGCTCAGCAATCGATTGCCTTCCTTCAGGGAAATCCAGGATATCTACATCATCAGATTTGTCCCTAGGGATAATGGCAGTTTTACCCTTCTCCAAAATGGTAGCAGCTCTACCGGAAAGCACCATATTCAGCTCATGTTCCCCAGGACCTTCGTAGACAAAATAAGTCGCTTCATCCCCCTCCTTATAAGTGAAGAGATTATTGAGTTTCTTCTCTGCTTCACCCAGAGTTTCCTTGCCTACATATCTAAGATTAAGAAAACAAAGTAATTAATCATAGAAGCAAAAAAAGAGGGATGAAGGAAAATGACGCGAAAAAGATCAAGCTTACCGGGAACATGAGCAGGTTCCTTTGGAGTCTCTTTCCGACTAGGCAACCTGATAATCAAAGGAGGCGGGATTTTCGCTACCGATTCACTGACCGCAGCAACGGAAGCTTTTTGAGTCTCTCGACGAACCTTTTTTACCACTTGCTTCTGAGGCTCTTTCTGAGTACCCTGCTGCTTAGTGAATTCTTCAAGAGCAGGCTCTTTCAACTCTGGCTTCTTCTGCTATTGCTTAAAAAGCGTGTCACTGTCTTCTTCTTTCTCTCCCTCAAAAGGAGCCTTACGTGCTTCGCTAGCAGCTTTGGGTGTGGCTTCTCCATCAACAACTTCCTCGAATCGAGGATTCTCCGCATCTGAAGCTTCACTACCAGCCTCAGCCATAAACTCCGGGAGACCTGAACCCCTAACTCGTTCCCCTGACCTTGCTCTACGACCTTCTGCTTTAATATTTTGGAGATGAGCTTGGTCCCAGTTGAATTAGTATTGAATTCTGAGGGATTAGAATTGGAAGTCCTATACCATTGATAAAATCCCAATGTTGTCAATAAATTTGGGGTCAAGTATGGCATGCAGAACTGAGCCTCGGTACAACCAACGATGAAGTGTCTCTAGGCTCTGGCTCCGTCTATCAGACTCCCCATAAAGGCCAGGCAAGGGTTGGGATTCCCAACATAAAGTTGATCGTACCCAAACTGACGAGCAAAACAGCTGGGGATGTACAACTCTAGGTAACAAATGTCACCGCATCGATACACCAAATGAGATGGGCGAATGCTCACCAGCCACTTGACCACTCCCTGCCCGAGGGAAGATCTCCCATCACCCACATCAAAAAATTCCTCGCCATATCCAGCATCGGGGATAGAGAGAAAACACCTGTAGAGACTGTACGTGTCATAACGACGTACCAGTTTTCGCACTCCTACTATGTAAGTCCGCAGCCACTGTAACTCTTTGTTTGGACACATATATTGCATAAACATTATTACATTCCTACATATATTCTATAGTAAATCATTACAAACTCACTTGTCATAATATCCTAATATTTTCAGGATGATAAAGAGAATATAAACATGAATCCTATCCAAACAAACCCAAAAGTTCAAATAAAAAAGGGATCGACTCAAATTCGGAGAATCTTTAGTCTATCTTATCTGAGGTTTGAATTTACCAGATAAGATAATACTATAAAAATTCTTAGAAAAAATGAATTTTTGAAGACCCTATTGGGTTTGCTGAGGATAAATGGATAGAGAAAAGATTAATGGATGAGATGAAGCAATTTAGATTCAGATTCAGATTGGATACAATTTAGCATTTTAATCATAACTTTCGCTACCAAATCTCAAATCTGATGATTTAAGATGATCCAGAAAGAAAATTTAAAGGGCTACAACTCTTATGTTGATCACTATTTTAAATTCTATCATCTAATAAGTAATATTCAGCAATCAATACGCCAATAAGCTGCAGATCAGAATTTTGGATAAATCAAGTTTGGAGATAAGGGAGAGCGTAGGATAGAGAAAAGATTAATGGATGAGATGAAGCAATTTAGATTCAGATTCAGATTGGATACAATTTAGCATTTTAATCATAACTTTCTCTACCAAATCTCAAATCTGATGATTTAAGATGATCCAGAAAGAAAATTTAACGGGCTACAACTCTTATGTTGATCACTATTTTAAATTCTATCATCTAATAAGTAATATTCAGCAATCAATACGCCAATAAGCTGCAGATCAGAATTTTGGATAAATCAAGTTTGGAGATAAGGGAAAGATTGAAATTCAAAAATAGCTAACTCTTTCTATCTCCCTACGCTCTCCCTTATCACTATTTTCCTATAAATACCTGTATTCATTGAGAGAGAGAGAGAGGGAGTACATGAGAGAGCTGAAAAGCCAGAAAAAGAGAGTTTTGAGTGTTGTAGTGCGAGATTGGAGAGGATCAAGCGCTTTGTATTTGATGCTTATTGAATAAAATTCAGAATTCTTCTTCACGATCTTGCAGCGTTCAGTCTAAGTCTTTCTTTAATTTTCTCTTTATTTTTATGCTATTCTTTTCTTACATATTTGATTCCATAAAGTTATCTCTTTTCTTTTATTAGCTTCTTTTGTTTTCAGCATCGCTTGGAGGAGGGAGACAATAAGGCGACGACAAGAAATAAGTTCACTGGTTCATCTTTCTCTTCCCTTCGTACCAATCTCTTAATTTCTTTTTTTTACTTTGGTTATTCAAATCTTCGTAAAAAGGTTAGTATTTCTTTCTTCTTTTGCTTTCTTCATATTTTTATTTTTCTTTTACTTTATTCATATTTTTATTTTTCTTTTGCTTTCTTCTATAAGATCTTTATTTATTTATTTTTAAAAAAACAAAATTCAAACCTTCATCCAAGGGATTTCTCAAATAGAATAAAATAAAAGTGAGATTTTTAATAACTAAATTTTCAAGAACAAGTCTCTGTAGATTCGATCCTATACTTGACACTGCACACTTTGTTAAAAAGATTCTAGTAAGTTTAGGCTTCATAACTTGAACGTGATTCAACAACGATGGAGTTTTTCATGAACTTCGAAATGCGAACATTTTTTGGCGCCGTTGCCGGGGACTTTTGAAAATTTTTGATTTTGAAAATCAACATCCTAATCTTTTCTAGTTTAATATTAAAGTAAATTTAAAAAAATTAAAAAATATTCTAAAACTTAAAAAAATATTTAGAAAGTTAAATCTTTAAAAAAATTCAAAATTCTTTTTTTAATTATTATTTTTCTTTCTAACCCTAAGATTTAATTTCAGATTTTTTTTGCACGGATATTGCATGAACAAAGGAAGACTTGCACAACAACAAGAAGCTTGCTAATGACATATTGCTTTGATAAAATAAAATAAAAAAATAAAAATTTGTTTGCTTCAGAGTCGCCAGAAAGGTTAGTATTTTCTAACTCTATCATGAATCTCTTGTCAGTGGGGTTTTGGAGGTGCTTATTGATTGAATTTTGGCTGCATTAGTGCATACTTGCATAAAAAGATCTTAAGAGCTGTCTCCCCTCATATAAGGTCGGGATTTCATCACCCGTTTCTTGGCTCAAAAATCACAACTGCATATAAGTTTTTTCCCAAGCTTGAACTAATTTAAAATCAATTAGAACTCAGCCACTAGGATTTCTAGCTCATTTAAGTGGAACTATTTTAGGAAGACTCCAGTGAACACTTTCAAGCTTTCGAAAAGGAACTTCCTTGTCTAGAAAAGGTGACTTACCCATTGCGACGGTGCCTAGCCTGGAGGAAGAACTGAATCGTTTGTTTGACTGGTAAACCCACTATCCTTCTAACCCAGTTAGGAGCTGTCTAACTAGGGAGAATTCTATTCTCTTAAGATTAGTGGTTGAAAAAAACTGATTACCTTTAAATTAATTTCAAGATTAAAAAAAAACTTGATTGCAATTTATTGGTTGAGTCATCTTGAGTATAATCTTATCTAGGGTTTAGAAAATCCTTCATCAGGGCAGTACCCTGGTTCATGCGAAAGTGGGTTGTGTCAATTAGAATCTATTACTGTTTTTGACCATACTGCAACAATGGATGACGCTAATGAAACCAAACAAATGACCTTAAAGGATTACATGTATCCTACAAGGTTTACCCAACCTTCCTGTATCATCTTGCCAGCCCTTACGGCAAATTTCGAGATTAAATCCGGGATGATACAGATGTTTTCAGTCTTTCGGGGATTGACAAATGAGAATTCATACCAACACATTAGGGAATTTGAGGATATTTGTGGAGCCATGAAGTATCATCGATGATAGAAGAATCCCTAAAACTTAGGTTATCCCCTTTTCTCTAAAAGAAAGAGCCAATCTTAGCTTCTTTCTCTCCAACCGGGTTCAATTTCTACTTGGGTAGGATTAGCCGAAGCCCTCTATAGGAAGTTCTATTCTAAGCAGAAAACTGTTACCATACGTCAAGCCCTCAACACCTTCCATCAACTACAAGGGGAGACGTTCTTCACATATTTTAAAAGATTCAAGGATTTTTTACTTGAGTGTCCCCATCACGGATTCAAAAAGATCCGTTTGTTTCAAATTCTTTACGAAGGGTTAGACTACTCGAATAAGACAATGATTGAGTCCCTTTGTAATGGAACATTCATGAGCAAAATGGCTGATAATACATGGCAATTCTTTGAAGAGGTAACTGAAAACACTCTAGAATGGGAGCCTATTAGTGTTGATGATAAGCAACTTACTACCTCAACTTTCACTAACAGGGGTGGTATACATAAAGTCAACCCTAATTTTGAGAGTGATATCAAATTAACATCAGTAGTACGAAGACGAAGCATTATAATTGAGCAAGGGAGCACAATCTTCAGCTCCCAAACCATCCAAGCTAGTGGTGTCTTATGTTTGTGTCCTTTGTGACAGCCAAGACCACTTGGTTGAACAATGCCCCGGGTTGCCAATTATCAAAGTGGAGCAAGCAAATGTACTCAATATATTTCGCAAGCTCAATCCCAACAACAACCCATTTAGTGAAACATACAATCCGGGATGGCGAAATCATCCCAACCTTTCATAGAAGTCTCCTCAAGGACAAGGATATGGTGGATCATCATCATTTCAAGGACCATCTTCTAATAACCAATTTCATAAGAGAAATCAATTCAATTCAATATCATCTGTCCCCCATATGTCCCTCCCAATCAAAGAAAACGATCTTTAGAGGACACTCTCCAACAAGTCATGCAGAGCCAACTAATAACTAATCAAACTCAAGCCCAAATGTGTCACAATTAGGATCAGATGATAGCCAGGCTCGAGGTTCAGATAGAACAGTTAGCTGCAACTGTTAGGGAGAGAGAGAAAGGACATTTCCCTAGTTAAATTGTGCCCAACCCGAGAGGACAACCTTCTCCTCAAAATACTCTAACAGGCCAGTTTGAAATTAGTTCTGATTCAAATCGTCAAGTCCAAGCCATCTACACTTTACGGTCAGGCAAGAGAGTGAACAACCAAGTCCAAGATCCACCAAACAATCCTAATATTATAAAAGAAAAGGAAAAAAAGGAACAAAAGGGGTCAACAAAGACAGATGATCAAGATATTGTTGACAATCAAGATAAATCTTTTGTGTCCAAAATCCATTTCCTCAACGTCTTCAACCAACTAGGAAGAAAAATTACTGTGAGGGAATTCTGAAAGTTTTCAAAAACGTCCAAATCAACATTCCCTTCTTGGATGCCATTAATCAGATACCTTTATATGCTAAATTTCTAAAAGACCTAATCACGGTCAAGAGGAAAAGTTATGTGCCTCATGAAGCTGCATTTGCTACACAAGCATCATGTCTCATCCAGCAACCCATTGCACCCAAATATCAGGATCTAAGGAGTCCAACTATTTCTGTTAGGATAGGAGATCAGGTTATCGATTGGTGTCTACTAGATTTAGGGGCAAGTGTAAACCTTTTACCCTATTCTGTGTACAAACAATTAGGATTAGGAGAGTTATAACCCACTAACCTTACACTGCTTCTAACAGATAGGTCAGTTAAGGTCCCCAAGGGAATTATTGAGATGTTATTTTGAAGGTCGACGAATTCTATTTTCCTGCTGACTTTGTGGTCTTAGATACTGAACTAGTTAGAGATCCAAGTAATCACTCCCCTGTGATTTTAGGGAGACCATTCCTTACTACTGCTGATGATGTTATTAGATGTAGGAATGGAGTCATGACCTTGTCATTTAGGAATATGACAATTGAGCTAAACATTTTTCATACTAGTTTCCAACCACATATAATGGACGATCATGAGGAGGTCAACATTATTGATGTATCGGTCAATCACACCTTTGAGGAGTCTTACTATGAAGACCCTTTGGAGAAATGCTTAGCCCATTTTGGAATGAATTTTGATATTAAGGAGTCTATAGAAGAGGTGAACGCATTATCAGATTCTGTCCCCATCATGGACACCAACCTATAGAGACCTAAGGTAGAACCCTCACCATTGTCAATATCTATTCCTGTTCCATCAATCGTTGAGCCTCCCAAGTTGGAGCTCAAACCTTTACCCGAGACATTAAATTATGCCTTCCAGGTGAGTCAAAAACCTTGCTCGTAATCATATCATCTCATTTAGATAAGGACTAAGAAGAAAAGTTGCTAGATGTTCTTGAGGAACATAAGGAAGCCATAGGACGGACCATAGCAGACATCAAGGGAATTAGCCCCTCTGTGGTAATGCACCAAATTCATCTTGAAGAGAATGCTAAGACCTCGAGAGAACCACAGAGGCGTTTAAACCCTATTTTGAAAGAGGTGGTGAGAGCGGAGATAATAAAATTGTTAGATGTGGGTATCATTTACCTTATCTCTGATAGTCAGTGGTTAGTCCGGTACAAGTTGTACCCAAAAAGTCTGGAGTCACAGTTGTTACTAATGAGAACAATGAGTTAGTTCCAACTTGTGTTTAAACTGGTTGGCGAATGTGCATAGACTATAGAAAACTGAACTCCATGACTAGGAAAGTTCATTTTCCTCTGCCTTTCATCGACAGAATATTAGAACGTTTGCTGGTCACGCTTACTATTCCTTCCTCGATGGTTATTCAGGATATAACTAAATCCACATTGCTTGTGAGGACCAAGAGAAAACGACATTCACATGTCCGTTTAGCACATTTGCATATCGTTGCATGCCCTTTGGGCTATGCAATGCACCAGCTACTTTTCAGCGGTGTATGTTGATCATCTTTTCGGATATGGTTGAGCGATTTCTAGAGGTTTTCATGGATGACTTCTCTGTCTTTGGGTCTACTTTTGATGAGGGTTTATATCATCTATCATTAGTATTGATAAGATGCAAGGAGAAGAACCTAGTTCTTAATTGGGAAAAATGTCATTTCATGGTGAAATCTGGGATTGTCTTAGGATACATTGTTTCTAATAGAGGTATAGAGGTTGATAAAGTAAAGGTAGAGCTAATCGCTAATTACGACATCCTAGAACTGTTCCGGAGGTGTGATCTTTCTTAGGCCATGTTGGATTTTACCGCCGCTTTATCAAAGATTTTTCTAAAATCTCCAAACTTCTTTGTGATCTTCTAGCAAAGGATGTTCCTTTTGAGTTCACCCCTTCTTGTTTGGAAGCCTTTGAAAGGCTAAAGACCGAGTTAATCTCGGCTCCCATCATCTGACCACCTGATTGGAATCTCCCATTTGAGGTGATATGTGACGCTTCTGACTATGCTGTAGGGGTTGTCCTAGGCCAACGAGTGGATAAACTTCCTCATGTCATTTGCTATGCCAGTAACACTCTTAACGATGCTCAACTGAATTATTCTACCACTGAAAAGAGTTGTTGGCAGTCATTTTCGCTCTTGACAAATTCTGTCCATACCTTATAGGTTCTAAGGTCCTAATCTACACCGATCATGCAGCTTTAAAGTACCTTCTCACGAAAAAAGATGCTAAAGCACGTTTAATCCGTTGGATCTTACTCTTACAGAAATTCGACTTACAAATCCATGATAAAAAGGGAACTGAGAATGTTGTAGCAAATCATTTGTCTAGGATTGTGGTCGAATCTGTGTCCAACTCACTACCTGTCTTTGAGACATTTCCTGATGAGCAGTTAATGTCCGTCTCCTCTTTAATTGTTCCGTGGTATGCTAACATTGTGAATTACCTTGTCACGGAACAGATGCCCGATTCATGGACCAAGCAAGAATGATTCCGTTTCTTAACTAGGGCCAAATGGTTCTTCTTGGATGAACCATACTTGTTCAAGTACTGTCTCGATCAGATCATTCGATGCTGCATTCCTGACTCAGAATTTAGGAGCATCCTTTCATTTTGCCATGACCAAGCCTGTGGAGGTCATTTTAGTGGGAAGAAAACTGCTGCAAAAATTTTTCAATGTGATTTTTATTGGCCCACTCTATTTCGTGACGCTCATATTTATTATCAATCATGTGATCATTGTCAACGATTAGGGAAGATTGTACGCCGGAATAAAAAGTCGTTAAACCCAATCTTAGTTGTCAAAATCTTCGATATTTGGGGCATTGACTTCATGGGTCCCTTTCCTATATCCCATGGATACCAATATATCCTTGTAGCAGTTGACTACGTCTCTAAATGGATAGAGGCAGTAGCATGTAAAACCAATGACCACAAAGTTGTGATAAACCTCTTGAAAGATAATGTATTCTCTCGTTTTGGTTTCCTCGTGCAATCATCAGCAATGGTGGAAAACATTTCTGCAATCGTACATTTGAAGCCTTAATGAGAAAATATTGCATCAACCATAGAGTAGCCACCCCTTACCACCCACAGACTAGTGGCCAAGTAAACGTTTCCAATCGAGCCATCAAGACCATTCTAGAGAAAACTGTGAACACCACTAAGAAAGATTGATCTCTTCGCCAGACTGATGCCTAATGGGCATATAAAACTGCATTCAAAACTCCTATAGGAATGTCTCCATATAGGTTAGTTTATGGCAAGGCTTGTCATCTTCCTGTCGAGTTAGAACATAAAGCATACTGGGCAATCAAACGCCTAAATTTTGATCTAGACAAGGCAGGAGAGTATAAGAAACTTCAACTGGATGAGCTTGAAGAGATAAGGAATGATGCATGTGACTGTTCAAAATGGTACAAAGATCGTATGAAGATTATGCATGATAGGATCATAACTCGAAAGGAATTTTAGCCAGGACAAAAAGTCTTGTTGTACAGTTCCCGTCTACATTTCTTTTCGGGAAAACTGAAATCCCGTTAGACCGGTCCATACATTGTTCATGAGGTACACCCACAGGGTGCAGTTGAGGCCCACAATACCACGGATGGTACCACTTTTCAAGTAAATGGCCATCGTTTAAAATCATACCGTGAGCATCTGAGCCTAGAAGTGGAGAAAATCCTTCTGAAAGATCCTATTTATCAGGTTGATCTCTATACATACTAGGGATCCATTTATGTATTATATCTTTTGTATTTTTTCTCTTAACTAAACAATGATGGATGACATCTACTCGTTCTCATCAGGTATTATCTACCTGATTAGTCACATATATTGCATATACATTGTCACCTTATCATACTTTTTAGCTAATAAATCATATTAATAAGTCTTCTTCTTCTTTGTTTAATGTAGGCCCAATTGCTAAAAGAAAAGAAAGAGAAACAAGCCAAAAGCCCACCAAATTCTGATTTAATTCAGAATAAATTTGAAATCAAGGAATCAGGGCAAAATCTTGGCATATCAAGAGGTTGAGAAGAATCCTCCCTAAATCAAGCGGTTGAAGCCAAATAATCAAAGGCTGTTTCGTCAACTTTTGGAGCAAAAACAAGAAAACCAGCAGAAGATATGGGCAAATCATCAAACCAGGGATCTCCACCAATTGGGTGTGGCCACCAGGCCACAACAGGGCCACCTTTCCGCGGCTTTGTTAGGTCAGTTGGGGGAGCGTTTGCTCCCCCAATCTTCCCAGGATTCCCCCCTTTTAGTTTTGCCCTAAAATACTAGTTTCAGCAGAGCAAAATGGGACGACCATGCAAAGATAGGATTTAGTCCAGTTTTCTAATTTTTAGTGTAGGTTTTTGTTTTTCTTTTCATGTAATTTGTAATTTTAATTTATGTAAATCAGAGGAGATCAGAGTTTCATAGGAGAACGAGAACGAAACTTATGCTGAGAGTGACACCGGTGTAAGATTTCCTTCTTTTCTCTTATTGTTATGAAATTGAATCTGTAATTTCCTTTTGTATGTACTTTGTTTTCTTGTTCTTCTTCTTCTTCTCTACTTTTCTTCTTTTGGTACAATTGCTCTCCAAGTGAGTCTAAAAGTATTGAAAGAGCTTTGCCTTTGCGAGTGCCACTGATAGCTCATGACGATGGATTTTGAGTTTCATTCGTATCACTTCATACTTACAACGTCTTGATGATATAATGTGGAGGAAACGGGAATCAACTCTTATGGGCTGTACGTTGATCGCCTCGCTTCAAGGTAACATCATTGCAAAAGATTCAAGGTAGGTATTTTGCCAAAAGAAGTAAGTAATTTTTAGTTTTTTTTCTTTTATTCTTTAGTTTAGAACACCAACAACACCCACTTCTCTCCATTTTCAATTTCTTTGTAAATGATCATTCTCCATTTTCTCCACCTTCTCCATCTATCGCTTTCTTTCTAACTTAACTATAACTCTTTTTCTCTTTTCTTTTTAAGAACTAAAGAAGAACTTTAACCAAACTTTGTATCTTAAAAGAAGACTTACTAAAAAGCTTCCATCGCTAGTCCCTCCTTGTGGATCACGACCCGCATAGCCACTTGCTATTGCGGTAGAATTGAGCACTTGTACATCTCTATTTTAAAGTTCTGAAATGCTGTATTTTTGTGCAGGTTTAAGCTCATTCAATTTTTGGCGCCGTTGCCGGGGAGGGACGGTAAGTTATTTTTTTTTTAAAGTTTACATTTTTGGTTAACTTTCTTCTTTGTTTTTTTTTGTATAGATTCAACAACAAGGAATTCTTGCTGCAGTGGACATATAAGTGGCTTTGGACTCTGCTCAAGAAAGCAGAGCCAAGAAGCCCTCAGATTTGCTACATTTTAGTGGAAAAACTGAGTGAACTACTAACCTGTATTCTTGCAGGTTGGCTGAATCAAAAAAAATCTGAATTTCTGTAGCATTTATCTTCTTGTTTGACTCACTGTATATACATTTTTAACACAACAATAAAAAGTTGATTGTAAATGTTAAAAATGATTTAGACTTTGCATTTAGGCACGTGTCTATTTCATTTTATTTTTTTATTTACTGTTGAAGAGTGCTAGAGCCAAGGTATGTGTGCATAGCATTTAGTATAAGGTTCATTCTTGTATGATTGCTTGAATGTTACTTTTTCTATTTACTTGTACACTGCACTAAATTGACTTAAGGGTTTGTCCTATAAACAAGATAAGGTGGGAAAGTCATTACCCCTCCTTAGCCCACAAACAATCTCCTCACTCACTAACCCAAGCCTGACTAAAAATGAGTAGACGTTGGCCCTAGGGACATCTCGGACTCAATTAGGAGATTATCCTAAGGGGAAAAGGTGTTGGAATTTGACTCCTGCCAAATCAGTGTGTAGGAAGGGGATTAAGGGCCGAAAGCCTGAAGGTTGATGGTTACTTAATTAAGGAACGTCTTTGAAGGATAATCTCCCACCAATTTTGCCCTGACCTAGCTGATTAGCTTGTAATCAAAGTCTGCATTATATCTCCCGTGGACAGTCTAACCAATTAAGAGTCATCTAGGTCATAAGTCTACCCTAACTTAGTTTAGAGTTGTTTTCCTTTGTTTGCTTATTTGTTTCTTTGTTTGTGTTTTCCTGTGTGATATGGCTTATAACAATAATTTTTTCAATTTTAATAGTAATCCATATTACACACCAACCTCTTTTTTGGATATTACCAACCCGGCATATCATAACTTTAACCAACATAGTGTGCCGAATTGGTCTTATCCGAATCAATATAACCCATGCCCCCAATCTTATAACCACGATTTCTAGAATAATTTCAACTTTTCACAGAGTCAGTGGGGATTCACCTCCCCCGAGTCCAATTTTCAACCAACTAGCCCTCCCTATCCACCTTGTCATAATATTTCCAAGATTCATACTCAGTTCTACCAGTCCAAAATAGAAAATCATCAATTTTGGAAATGAGTATGCGTGAGTCCAAACAAAAATCACAAAATCTGATGGACTCACAATTTCACCACCAATTCCAAGACAACACTTCATCTTTTCAACAAAATAATGAACCACTCAACTATGAAAAGATGCTTGAAGCCATGACTCAGGCTCAAAACGCTCGTAATCATGACATTGATATGATGGTCCAAACTCTACGTTCTCACCGTTTGACCAGTTCTGATATCGCTAACCATTCTGCTAGAGCTGAAGAGTCATATTGTTTTGGAAAACAAGGTTCCATTTCAGAGCAATCATTTGAACTTGCCCAAACTCCAAATTTTGAAAATGATATTGATAGTTTGGCAAGTTATTCCTTTCCTGAGATAGAACTTGAGAATGAATATGATTCTGAACATCAACTTAATGATTCAATTCTACTTCCTGATTCAATTATGACTCCGGTATCTTCACCTGATTTCAATCTTTTTCCCGAGTCAACATTAGATCCTGTGCCAATTCATCATGAAATTGAATCACCCATCTTTAATGATCATATTAAACTTGACCAATTTGACACTTTTGAAAGTCCTATTGACAAATTGGCAAGTTCTCATTTCTATGACATTGAACTCAATGAGAAATGTGACCTAGATTCTCAAATTTGTGATCCAGTTCAAATTCCCGAATCAATATTGACTCTTGTTTTGTTACCCGACTTGGGTAATATTTTAGAGTCAGTTTTGATTCCCACACCTATCATTCTTGAACTTGAATCACCAATATTAAGTCACATTCCATTGTTGGAAAATGAATGTGGACTTGAGTTTCAACTTCTTGATTTGGACCCACTTCCTGAACCAATCTCGACTCCTGAGCCTTTACTTGATTTAAGTCACTTTCCTGAGTCGGTATTAGTTCCGTACTTCCTGAGTCCAAGTCAATCATTCTATCTTTTCATACTCCATTTTGGGACAAGGCGGTTGACATATTTGACTCCGAAATTAATAATGGAATATGAAAATTAGATGGGGTTAAATTTTTAATAAAAATCCTTTATAGATGCATCATTTTAATGGGTTATATTAAGGAGATTTCTGGTGGGTTCCTCCGAACTCCACGAAAAGTCGATTGGGCCGCATTTCGTGGACCAATCAGACCACCACCGGAACCACCACCTTATGGTAGTATTTTCCTTCCCTGTCTTCTTTTTCATGCATCTATGCATTAATTCATACATTGAGGACAATGCATGAGATAGGTGTGGGGGAGGGTTCTAACATAACTTAGGTTTTTCTTTTTATAAAAAAATAAAAATAAAATTTAACATTTTCTTTACTTTTAAAAACTTTTTGAAAATAGAAACAATATTTTGACATATTTTTTGTAAGAAATTAAGTCAATTTTAAGGAATAGGAAAATCAAAATTAGTATTTCTTAAACTGGGTCAAAATAAGATTATTTGTTTGATTTTTAGAGTTGGGAAGATAATTTGTCAAAGTAATTTAGTCTTGATCTTTACCTTAATGAAATATGCATACTTCATACACTTACAGGGTTCAAAAATAAAGATTGTTATGCCTTATAAAAAATATATCTATGAAAGATGAACAAACCTAATTATTGATTTGCTAGGTGCTTTGGCCTAAGCAAGCTTTAGTATTTATGCGAAAGATGATTAGATAAGTTTAAGAAAAAAATATATGAAAATCCTCTGATTAAGCTGGGTATTTGTGCCTAATAAACCATAAGCATTCACGCGTAAAAAGGGTTCAATAATAAAATCCTTAGTTTTGTGGCCTTGTTTGCTCGAGTCCTTAAGTCCTTGGGGTGTTTTCTCACCTGGTGCCCTAAGACCGTTTGGTTTGGGAGTCATCGATTAAAGGCTCGTTACATGGGCAGATTAGAAAGCCTAATAGAACTAAGGAATAATACCACAATATATATATATATATATATATATATATATATATATATATATATATATATATATAAATATAAATAAGGCATAAGAGTTAGAGTTAATGAACCCTTTGTCAAAATTTTTACGGTCACAAGGTGCATATGACTTAGGGTGAAGTAAAGACTAAATGAGAAGTACAATTTGACTCCTTACTTTGATTGATAACAAAATTTTGAATAGAGACTAAGTTTAAGAATGAAAAATTCAGTTTTCCTATAACTTATAGATTACTTAAGTCTTACATTTATATTTCAAATAGTTTTCTCTTTCAAAATGCTTTTCGAAAATACTAACTTTTTATTTTTCTTTCTTTATGGATTTGTGGGTGTAATTCACTGAAAACCCTCACGAGACAAAACTCATCATCTAGGGGAAACCTAGAGGTTTAACGGCTTGTTGCACATGCTCAGTTCAATCGAGTGACATGCGAAAGTGGTCTGATAATCTTAGTATAGTTTAGTTGTTTTTCTCGAGGACAAGCAAAAGATAAGTGTGGGGGTGTGATTAGTTACATATATTGCATATACATTGTCACCTTACCATACTTTTTAGCTAATAAATCATATTAATAAGTCTTCTTCTTCTTTGTTTAATGTAGGCCCAATTGCTAAAAGAAAAGAAAGAAACAAGCCCAAAAGCCCACCAAATTCTGATTTAATTCAGAATAAATTCGAAATCAAGGAATCAGGGCAAAATCTTGGCATATCAAGAGGTTGAGAAGAATCCTCCATGAATCAAGCGGTTGAAGCCAAATAATCAAAGGTTGTTTCGTCAACTTTTGGAGCAGAAATAAGAAAACTAGCAGAAGATATGGGCAAATCATCAAACCGGGGATCTCCACCAATTGGCTGTGGCCACCTGGCCACACCAGGGCCGTATTTTCGCGGCCTTTGTTAGGTCAATTGGGGGAGCGTTTGCTCCCCCAATCTTCCCGGGATTCCCCCCTTTTGGTTTTGCCCTAAAATTCTAGCTTCAACAGAGCAAAATGGGACGACCATGCAGAGTTAGGATTTAGTCCAGTTTTCCATTTTTTAGTGTAGGTTTTTATTTTTTCTTTTCATGTAATTTTTAGTTTTAATTTATGTAAATCAGAGGAGATCAGAGTTTCATAGGAGAACGAGAACGAAGCTTGTGCTGAGAGTGACACCGGTGTAAGACTTCCTTCTTTTCTCTTATTGTTATGAAATCGAATCTGTAATTTTCTTTTGTATGTACTTTGTTTTCATGTTCTTCTTCTTCTTCTCTACTTTTCTTCTTTTGGTACAATTGCTCTCCAAGTGAGTCTAAAAGCATCGAAAGAGCCCTGCCTTTGCGAGTGCCACTGATAGCTCATGACGATGGATTTTGAGTTTCATTCGTATCACTTCATACTTACAACGTCTTGATGATATAATGTGGAGGAAACGGGAATCAACTCTTTTGGGCTATACGTTGATCGCCTCGCTTCAAGGTAACATCATTGTAAAAGATTCAAGGTAGGTATTTTGCCAAAAGAAGTAAGTAATTTTTAGTTTCTTTTCTTTTCTTTTATTCTTTAGTTTAGAACACCAACAACACCCACTTCTCTCCATTTTCAATTTCTTTGTAAATGATCATTCTCCATTTTTCTCTACCTTCTCCATCTACCGCTTTCTTTCTAACTTAACTATAACTCCTTTTCTCTTTTCTTTTTATGAACTATAGAAGAACTTTAACCAAACTTTGTATCTTAAAAGAAGACTTACTAAAAGCTTCCATCGCTAGTCCCTCCTTGTGGATTACGACCCGCATAGTCACTTGCTATTGCAGTAGAATTGAGCACTTGCACATCTCTATTTTAAAGTTATGAAATACTGTATTTTGTGCAGGTTTAAGCTCAATCACTACCCTTCACATTCTTACATTTGTAGCATGCTTTGCATTCATTCATACACTGAGGACAATGCATGAGATAAGTGTAGGGAGGGCTAACATAGGTTTTCTTTTAGGCTTTCTAAAAATAAAATAAAATAAATAAAAAATATTAATAAATAAAAAATATTAAAAAACATTTTCTTTGTTAAAAAACTTTTTGAAAAGGAAAATAATACTTTGACTTATTTTTGTAAGAAATTAAGTTAATTTTAAGGAATAAGAGAATCATAATTAGGATTTTTTATACTTGGTTGAAATAAGAATATTTGTTTAATTTCTAGGAATAGGAAGAAAAAATTGAAAATGTAGAGTCTTGATTTTTACCTTGATAAAATATACATCTTTTATATACTTACATACTTAGGGTTCAAAAACAAAGATTCTTATGCCTTAAAAAAAGGAAGGAAAAAGGAAAAAAAAGAGAGAAGAATATATATTTATTATATAGAATAAGAATCCTCTAATTAAGCTGGATTTTTGTGCCTCATAAAGCATGATTATTCACGCCTAAAAGATGTTCATATCACCAAATAAATTCTTAGTTTTGTGGCCTTGTTTGCTCGAGTCCTAAGTCTTTGGGGTGTTTTCTCATCTGGTGTCCTAAAACTGTCCGGTTTGGGAGTCACCGACTAAGACTCATTACATGGGCAAATTAGAAAGCCTAAAAAAGCTAAGGAATATTACAACCAGTATATACACAAAATAGGCAAAAGAGTTAGAGTTGAAGGACTCTTAGTCAAAATATTCACGGTCACAAGATGCATATGACTTAGGGTAAAATAATAGACTAGATGAGAATACAATTTTATTCCTAACCTTAATTAATAACAAAAATTTGAATAGAGGCTAAGTCTAGGGATGAATAATTGATACTCTTATAACTTACAAGTTGCTTAATACTTGTAAAAACACTTCAAATATTTCCTCTTCTTTTCAAAATGTATTTTCCAAAATACTAACTAATTATTCTTTTTCTTTATGGATTTTGTGGGTGTAATCCACTGAAAACCCTCAGGAGACTACAACTCCTCCTCTAGAGGTAACCTAGAGGTTTAAAGGCTTATTGCACATGCTAAGTGCAATCGCGTGACCTGTGAAAGTGGTCCAATAAAAACCTTAAGTTAGTTTGTTTTGCACGAGGACGAGCAAAAGATAAGTGTGGGTGTGTGTTTGGACACTTATATTACATAAACATTATTACATTCCTACATATATTCTATGATAAATCATTACAAACTCACTTGTCTTAATGTCCTAATCTTTGCAAGATGATAAAGAGAAGATAAACATGAATCCTATCCAAACAAACTCAAAAGTTCAAATCAAAAAGGGATCGACTCAAATTCAGAGAATCTTTAGTCTATCTTATCTGAGGTTTGGATTTACCAGATAAGATAATACTATAAAAATTCAAATAAAAATGAATTTTTGAAGACCTTATTGGGTTTGCTGAGGATAAATGGATAGAGAGAAGATCAACGGATGAGATGAAGCAATTTAGATTCAGATTGGATACAATTTGTCATTTTAATCATAACGTTCGCTACCAAATCTCAAATCTGACGATTCAAGATGATCCAGAAAGAAAATTTAAAGGGCTACAACTCTTATGTTGATCACTATTTCAAATTCTATCATCTGATAAGCAATATTTAATAATCACGCCAATAAACTGCAGATTAGAATTTTAGATAAATCAAGTTTGGAGATAAGGGGAAGATTGAAATTCAAAATAGCCAACTCTTTCTATCTCCCTATGCTCTCCCTTATCACTGTTTTTCTATAAATACCTGTATTCATTGAGAGAGAGAGAGAGAGAGGGAGTACACGAGAGAGCTGAAAAGCCAAAAAAAGAGAGTTTTGAGCGTTGTAATGCGAGATTGGAGAGGATCAAAGGTTTGTATTTGATACTTATTGAATAAAATTCAGAATTCTTTTTCACGATCTTGCAGTATTCACTCTAAGTCTTTCTTTAATTTTCTCTTTATTTTTTTATGCTATTCTTTTCTTGTATATTTGATTCCATGAAGTCATCTCTTTTCTTTTATTAGCTTCTTTTATTTTCAGCATCGCTTGGAGGAGGGAGACAACAAGGCGACGACAAGAAACAAGTTCACTGGTTCATCTTCCTCTTCCCTTCATACCAATCTCTTAATTTATTTTTTACTTTGGTTATTCAAATCTTCGCAAAAAGATTAGTATTTCTTTCTTCTTTTGCTTTCTTCATATTTTTATTTTTCTTTTACTTTATTCATATTTTTATTTTGCTTTTGCTTTCTTCTACAAGATCTTTATTTTTTAATTTATTTTAAAAAAATTCAAACCTTCATTCAAGGGATTTCTCAACTAGAATAAGAAAAAAAATGAGATTTTTAATAACTAAATTTTCAGGAACAAGTCTCTGTGTATTCGATCCTATACTTGCCACTACACACTTTGTTAAAAAGATTCTAGCAAGTTTAGGTTTCATAACGTGTACGTGATTTAACAATGATGGAGTTTTTCATGAACTTCGAAATGCGAACACTTTATGCACAAAGTGTACACCTTCCGGTGGCTCTTCCCCTGGTTGGATAATAGCAGGACAATGCAGCGCGAACCATGTCATTAAATAGGTGTAAGGCATCTCCACTCTAGGGTTTGGGCCCCTCATGAGAAAGTATTTGTCCCTTCCCCTCCTAGTAGCTAGTGGTTGGCAGAAAGCTTTTGTCAGCGCTCGGAGGCCACGCTGAATACCACAGACCATAGCAGGAAGTAGGCCAAGAGGTTTTCCATGAACGAACTGAACCGCAGCAAGAAGCACCCACGACAAGATCCCATGATGCGGAGGAGACGGAACAACGCACTTTTTTAGCCGACCAAAAGAAAACCAGCAAGGAGAGCCTTTCGAGACATAAAGTGCTTCGCCTGATGATGAGAGCTTTTGAACCTGTCATGCTTCTAGTAGATCCTGTCCTACTCTTCCAAGATGACATCTTCATGAGCACTGGTTACCATCTTCTGACGAATATCCTCTTCAGGGATGGGGAACTAGACATCCTCGGGGGCACCATCCAAAATTGGGAACAGATAGTCTGCCCAGACTCTTATCCCGTTTGCATTTCCACGGGCATTATGAATATCCATGCAGATGTAGAAATGGCAAATTAATTCCTGATATGTCTCAAACATCTCTGGGTCATCCTTTTCCATCTGCTCCAACTCCATCGCGCAGGAAAATATTCCTCATATGGCATTGAGCTCATCGGGAGGTTAGAGATCTCCCACATCTCTTGAAGTGCCAACCCCAATTCACCCACAGGAGTGAAGAAGGTCATCGTAGCTTGGCAGTACGATTTGAAGATGGAAATAAAGTTAGGCACACTGATTTCCATCCCATGGCAGGTGGCCCAAACTGCTTCATGGAGTCCAGTCTTCTTTAGTTCCACATCAAGGTGCTCTAAGACGTAAATGAAATACACCTAGAGGGGGGGTGAATAGGTGTAATTGCTAATCTAATGATCTTTTTAAACTTAATTAAATGAGTGATGCAACGATCTCTCAAAACACGACTAAGAGCATAATACCCCGTGAGAGGTTCTGAACTCCTTCCTCCCAATTCCCCTTAAAATGGGTTAGAGGTGCGCAATGCAACCGTGTTGTATGAGATATGATCGAACAAGTAAAGAATGAAATGCTATGATGAAATACACACAATCAACAACACAAGTAAAATGAACAAGAGAATATTGCACAAGGAAAGGGTTAGTTCTCAAGCAAATAGTTGTAGACAATATAAAGCTAGAGAAATGTAAAGCAAGATGACGCAAGGCAATCGCAAACACAATTGATTTGTTTCGAGGTTCGAGCCTCCGCTCTAGTCCCCGCCTTCACCTCCGTGAAGGGTTTCCACTATCCACCGAGGATGCCTTACAAGTTTGGTCTACCGAAGACCCCAAGCCCGTAGCTTCACAACTTACAAAGAACTCCACCTAGGAGTTGTCTCCACAAGAACAAGGATCACAAGAACAATAGTGATCTCCTCAAGATCACAAAACTCTTTCTCAAACACTTTTACAATTCTCACTCTTTTTACAACTTCACTATAGTATGAGTAAAGGATTTTTGGCTCTATGAAGTGTGGTGAGAAAACTTCAGTTGTAGAGTGATATTAGCAATCAAACACAACTGAAAAACAAACTTTAAAAGAGTTGGAAATGAAAGCTTTAAACAATTTTTCTCTTTCTCTTGAAAATAATGAAAACTTGAGAATTTTTCTAAGTCACTAACAAAGACCTATTTCCCTCTATTTATAAGGAGAGAATAGGTTAAAACTCTTCTCTTTACACCTAATTTGACCTGCAAAAGGCCTCCAACAACTCTCTAAAACTCTGTTAAAGAAGACAAAAAAAAACAGATTTTCAGACTTGCCCAAAGAGGAAAGAGCCGTTAGGCTGCAGCAGGCTTGGCGGTCGACCGGTCCGGTCGACCGTCGCCTTGCTGGCAAAGAGCCGTTGGGCTCCGGTCGACCGTCCGGTCGACCGTCCCCTTTGAGGAAACACAGTTTCCTTCTGGCGGTCGACCGTCCGGTCGACCCAAACAAACCGAGAGTGGTCTGCTTTCAGTTGGTCGACCGGGCCGGTCGACGACAGACGTGCACAAACGTGCACGTCCTGACACAGGCGCCGGTCGACCGGGCGGTCGGCCGGTCAACCTGAAATAGGAAAACTGGCAGGATTTTGGAGTTGGAAATTTTTGTGAAAAATACTTTGAGATACTTATAACTAAGTATTATGCAAAAATAGTCTATACACATGTTTTAAACAAGATATTCAATTTGTAACAAGTTTGGATACATGTATATATAACTTAGGCATAAAACTTAGAAACAAACATTTTTAAAACATAGAATTTTGTAAAGGAAAAATGTGTGTGTGTATCTCCTAGAGCCAAATATCATATACTCAAACTTTAACATTCTATTCTTACAATGTTCTAAGGACTTCAAGGCTTCAAGAGGGGCTTTCTGCACTTGATCTTCAATTTTGCATCTTGAGTCCACTTTGAGTTGTCTTGAGTCCAAGTCACCTTCCTTTAGGGAAGAAAACACCTATGCAAGATAGAAAACCTGAAACACACTTAAACAATAAACAATATTAGTACAAATAACTAATATGTTTTGTAATCATCAAAACACACTAAAGACGGGTGATTGTAACCTTGGGCCAACAGTAAAGGCCAAATCTCTTTAGCATGGCTTCTGAGCAGGATGTACCCAGCCAGTAGCCCTGAAGTCTCTCGCCAAATAGTTGCCTTTAATTTTAATGAGCTGGTTCATAAAAGTCTGGGCCATCGCCGAATTCTCTTCTTCGAGAAGCTCTTGTCCTACCCTCCCAGGATGTATGCCAAGTACGACCCTAGGAGATCCACAACGGTTATAACCACTCAGTGTTAAGACCCCGACATGGACGGAGTCGGTGAATCAAGTCACCGCCCATTTCATCTTCCGCAGCACGGTGACTGATTGGAAGTACGAGAGCGGGAAGTGTCACTTGCTTGATGGAAGGTAGTACTTCTCGCCTTCCATACTGAAAATCCATTTACCCTCCCCGACTATCAACTATTGATCATTATCGGGTGCCGCATCCCCAAACATGAACTCTGATTTTCGGTGCACTATCTGATTATGGTCTTCAAAGGGAGTAGTGGTCAACACACTTCGGGTAACGCGCTCGTTAGCTTTGAGGATTAATGCATCCCTTTTCGTTGAACTCCTTTCACTGAAAAGAGAAGCCTGACCCTGGACTGGAAACACACGTTCCTGTCCATTCCTTTGACTGTCCTAAATAAGTTGTTCGATAGTCCTGGTGCATAGTGAACTGCAAGGAGACAAAGGAGAAAATTTGTTAATAAATTAGAGAAAATACATAAACCTTTGGCTGGCTGTATCATACAGGCAAAAAAAAAGCCAAGTTCTAGCCTTGCCTATATGGCAAGGCTAAACTGGCCTAAAATAGGCCAAGTTCTAGCCTCCCTATATGGTAGGGATAAACTGGAATAAAAAGCGGCCAAGTTCTAGCCTCGCAATAGGCAAGGCTAAACTGGCCTAAAAGAGGCCAAGTTCTACCCTCGCCAATATGGCATGACTAAACTGGCCTAAAAGAGGCCAAGTTCTAGCCTCGCCTATATGGCCAGGCTAGAAAAGGCTAAGTTCTAGCCTCGCCTAAATGGCCAGGCTAGACTAGTCTTGAAAGGCCATGTCTCAACCTCGCCTAAATGGCAAGGCCGAACTTGCCTTAATGAGGACAAGGCTCAACCTCGCCTATGATGAGATTAGCCTCACCTAGAGAGATTACTCTGCTTAAACCAGGCAAGCACCAGCTTCTTCAAGAAGCTAAAAGGTTTCCGCCCGAAAACAAAGGATTTAGGGAATCTAATCCCTAAATTTAGCTATTAAAGCTAAAATTGAGGGAGATAACTCCCTAAATATCATCAAAAAAAATGGTGAGATCTTGAAAGCAGTAGTGCTCACCAGCGATGGGTCGAGTAACGACCTGAGCAAAAATTTCCTCAGGGGCCTCTGCCACCTTGCTCGGGCAATGAGAAGATGCCATAGAGCTGCTCTAAAGACTGCTCTAAAGAAGGCAATGGCCTTAAGTCATTTGAAAATGAAAGAGAGGAAGAAGATCCCTGTAGAAGATTCGCTGAAAGAAGAGAAGAAAATTCTCTTTGAGAGGACTGTAGGGTCCTATTTATAGGCCCCACAGTGCAGCCTCACCGTTGGCGCTTCAGATTTTGAAGCGAACGCGAGGCTAAAAGCACTCGAGTGCTTGGCCTCGGGAAATGGAACGCTATTCCATCACAGCGCATGCGAGGTTACTGCTGACTTGGCGCTAACAAGCCAACTTCACCTTGAAAGTGAAGTTGCTTAAAAGAGCCCAAAGGCGAGGTTACTCCAGAAGCAAAGCTCCCCCGGAGGTGAGCCTTTTAACTGAAGTTGAGGCTCCTCCCATAAGTGAGTCTATTCTTATAGCGCATGCAAGGTTAGCACTGACAGAGCGCTGGCAGGCCAACTTCGCTTTGAAGCGAAGTGATCATGACTAAATGGCTGGATCGAGAATTTCTATGCCTAAAGGCATAGATCTAACCAACACACTACTTTTGGCCGTCCATTTTGCGCTGCTTGATGGATGAGCAAAAAGTATTCAAGACACTTGTTTTTGATTTTAGTTTCTTTAAATAATATAGATCAAATTCAATGGAGTGCGTCTTATATTTGAATATCGGATGTTAGTATTTGAGTAGGAAGGATTCAGGCTCGAATCCTTCCGGAACTACACAAGTCTCTTTATACACACACACATACATACATGCATGCATACATACATACATACATACATATATATCTATATATATACAGATATATATACATATATACATATATATAATATATATATCTGTATATATATATATGTATGTATGTATGTGTGTGTGTGTGTGTGTGTGTGTGTGTGTGTGTGTGTATATATATATATATATATATATATATATATATATATATATATATATATATATATGTATGTATGTATATATGTATATTTATATATGAGGTCTTTGTGTGAGAAACTTTCACACGAAGACCGTGAGAAAACTATATAGGAGCGATCATATTAATAATCCAAACCATTCAACTTAATTTACATACTTTATTTAGGCTGCTAATAAAAAATCACGCGATTTCGAGTTTTTTAATCCATGTAACAAGTGGTTACAAAATATATGTTATATTCACTGTAGAATAAATATGTCATTTGATGCATGGGTAAAAAGAATCAGAAACACGTGATTTTTATTGGTAGCCTAACTAGAATATGCAGATTAAAATGAACAGTTTAGATCATCGACAAAATTGCTCCTATATGATTTCTCACCAACTTTATTTTGAGAAAGTTTCTCAATTGCAGATTTTCCTATATATATAGATAAACTCGTATAGTTCCGAAAGGATTCAAGCCCAAATCCTTCCCAATCAAATACCATGCTGCAACATGCAGATACAAGATCTACTCTATTGAAGTTGATCTATATTATTTAAACTAATTAAAAATGAAAAATCAAGTATTTTGAATACTTTTTGCCCATCCATCAAATATGTGCAAAATAGACGGCCGAAAGTAGTGAGTTGGTTACTTCAATGGTGTAGAATATTTGAAACATAATAAAAATTGGTATGTGGGATGTTTTTATATCTTTAGATCATGATCAAATAGTCGGATCGAGAATTTTTATGTCTAAAGACACAGATCTATGCAATCTACTATTTTCGTCCGTCCATTTTGCGCCTACTTGATGGATGCGCAAAAAAGAGTTCAAAATACTTGATTTTTGATTTTTAGTTACTTTAAATAATATAGATCAACATCAACGGAATGGATCTTGTTTTTGAATATCGTAGTATCATATTTTTAGTGGGAAGGATTCAGGCTCGAATCCTTTCGGAACTACACAAGTTTATCTATATATATAGGAAAATCTTCAAATGAGAAACTTTCTCAAAATAAGGTTGGTGAGAAAATCATATAGGAGCGATTCCGTGAATGAATTGAACCATTCATTTTGATTTGTATACTCTAGTTAAGCTACCAATAAAAAATCACGCGATTTTGAGTCTTTTTTATCTATGCATCAAATGACATCTTTATTCTACGACGAATAAAGCATATGTTTTGTAACCATACGTTATACCACTCCATGGATAGAGTTGGGGACATGCTAAAGAATTCGAGCCTGAATCCTTCCACTCAAATACCATGCTCCGACATGCAAATACAAGATCCACTTCGTTGAAGTTTATCTATATTATTTAAAGTAATTAAAAATAAAAAATCAAGTGTTTTTGAATACCATCCATCAGGTTGGTTCAGACGGTCGAAAGTAGTGAGTTGGTTACTTTAACGATGTAGAATATTTGAAACCTGATAAAAATTAGTATGTAGGGTTTTTTAAATTTTTGATCATGATCAAATTGTCGGATCGAGAATTTGTATGTCTAAATACATGGATCCACGAAATACGTTATTTTCGGCTGTTCAGTTACACTTATTTGATAGATGGGCAAAAAGTATTCAAAACACTGATTTTAGTTACTTTAAACAGTGTAGATCAACTTCAACGAAGTGGATTTTGTATTTAAATGTCGTGGGATTGAGTTTGAGTGGAAAAGAATCGAGCTCGAAGCCTCCCGCATGTAACCAAGTCTATCCCTATATATATATATATATATATATATATATATATATATATATATATATATATATATATATATATATATATATATATATATATATGGGGTTACTGTATCTCAGCCTGCAGGCTGAGAGAGTTCTCTCAGCCGGCGAACGTGGCAACATCACCGCCTCATATCTATAATAAATTTTGGCACACAAAAACATGAAAATCCCGCCCAATTTAATGTCAGTCACCTCAACATTGTATTTTCCGAAAATACCCTCCCTCACAACTTTTTACCTTATGTAAAAAAAGTTTCCTTTCAAAAAAATTTACAGCTCTAAAATTTCACCCGATCATTCTGATTCAATTAGTTCTTTTATTTCACAAATTTGATCCGTTTTTAAAAAATTATATTCGGAACTGATGGCGCCTAAGAAATCATCCGTCGAAAAAGGTACTACAAAAATGATATTTTTAAAAATTTTTAGGGTTTGTGTATTTTAATAGTTTTAAATTTTTTCCAGATTTATTTCCGTTTAAGTTTTTTTTTAAATCTTGGGACCATGGTCGCAATTAAGAAAGAGATTTTGAAACTTTAGATGATGAATAAATTTTTTTAAATTTATAATTTTTATAACACGACGATAAAGGTCCTATTTTTTTCAAGTTTTTTTTACTTCTATTTTTACTATATCGCAGTATTTTTGAAAAAGTGATGTACATACACTGCATGCGACCTCGGTCGCAGTTGATAAAATTATAGTTTTAGATTTGTGCGACTTTGGATTTTTTTTTGGTCCTTTCCTTGTAGACGAATGCGACGTTCGTCGCAGTATATGAAAATTACTTTTTTTCCTTCTTACATACTGACGACATGGGGTCGCAGTTGTTTAAATATGAGTTGTAGTCTCTTGCAACCAAGGTCGCAAGGTATTTAACATCATTTTTGTTTTATCAAACTTGGGTCGCAGTTGATTCTGATTGCACTGTAGTCTTATGCGACTTTAGTCGCAGTGTCGACCCGGGTCGCAGTTGTTTCTGATTGCACTGTAGTCTTATGCGACCTTGGTCACAGTGTCGACCCGGGTGTAAGTTGTTTTAGTTTGCACTGTAGTCTTATGCGACCTTGGTCGCAGTGTCGTCCCGGGTGTAAGTTGTTTGTGTTTGCAATGTATGACTGCGACAGAGGTCGCAGTTTATTAAAAACAAATATGCTTTTTACTCCCTTATAAATTTTTAATAATCATTGGTCTAAACTGTTTTATTTTTCATCCTACGTAGGTAAACAACAGATAAAGGTTCGTCCTCTGAGATCAAGCCTAAAACCTACGTGCGAGTTCATGAAGAAATTTAAAAAGTACATTCAGTCAGATTTCGTAGAGGCGATCAAGAATACCCCATTTGGCCCAATCTTCATGGCGTTCTACAATGAAGAATTTGGGGCTGATAAGGGTCTAAAATCAAACGTTGTTGTACTGCGTATTTTAGACCAGTATGATAGAGATGCAAGGACCTTTAGAATTAGGGGCAAACAGATTGAGTTAACAGTGGAGGATGTCGCTCTCACTTTTGGTCTACCTATCAGTGGGGCAGATTTTGTTATGAATAAGACATGTACGATAAAAGACAGAGGGGTTATAAATCATTATTTCCCCAATATAAAGAAGATCACAAAAGTATCTATTGAAGAGGCTTTGGATGATCTTCTTGTCAAGAGAAGGAGGAGGGATGAATTAGATGTGACACAGGATGAACAGCTTGAGCAGCAATTGACTTTAAATGAAATTATAAGAGACATACATAGACTTGCAGCTCAAGACTTTACCACATTAATCATCCTATACATGTCGGCCACTCTTTTCTTCTCTGGCAGTAAATGCACGGTACCGTGGTATATTGTGGAACAGATTGCCAATATGCAGCTGATGAGGACAATATGCTGGGCAAAAGCTGTTTGACAATTCCTGATTGAGTCAATGGACATCTTCAGGAAAACTACGTACGAGCTGCAAGGATGCTCCGTGCACATGATTGTAAGTAGAAATCTCATATTTGACCAACATTGTATGAAATTTACCCATAAATTGAGAATATCTGTGTAAACTAAATTAATTTTCCATTTTTGCAGTATTGGCTATGTGAGAGGGCTCCTATTTTTGAGCCGAGATCTGGTTTGAAGGAAATAACCCCACGCGCAGTAAGATGGGACCTCCAAAATATTAGCAGATCTCTACTTGAAGTTGATCTAAATGAGATTGACAGGAATATTATAAGTTACACTTCTTTTTTATGTGCAGTACAAATAAAATGCGACCATAGTCACAGTATTGAGCTGCACCTTTCGCAATTCGTTTTGTGTCTGACAAACAATATGCAACCATGGTCGCATTCTCCTGAAAATACCTTTTACATGAAATGCGACCATGGTCGCAGTGTTGAGCTGCATGTCTTGGCAGATAAATTTGTGCAGGACAAACATACTGCGACCATGGTCGCATTCTTATCATAAATACGTAATAAATAAACTGCGACCATGGTCGCAGTATAATTATTTCATTATTTTATTTTTAACTTACCTTTTTCTGTTTATTTTCAGATTTTGAGTCGAATGGCCAACATCTCTAATGCTGAAAAAATTGTGGTTGACATTCCTGTTGAAGGGGAAGAGGAGGAGGAAGAAGAAGAAGCAGAAGATGAAGAAGAAGAAGAAGAAGAAGAAGAAGAAGGAGAAGGAGAAGAAGAATTCCATACATATAATGAAGCTGACATCCCGGCGGAAAAGGAGCCAGAAGCGGCTGAAACGAGTGAGCAAGAACTAATTTTTGAAGGTTATTTGCCACCTCCACTGGATGTTCAAGCAGAAGAAATAAAACAATTGAGGTCTCAAAATCAGTACTTGAGAGAATATGTTTCTCAGCTTGAAAAAAAATTGAAAATATGGAGACTGAGAACAGACTCAAGGCTGAATTAAAATTAAAAAGGAGAGAAAAAAGAGAGAAGAAAAAACAAAAAGGCAGCAGAGGAAATTAAAAGTTAAAGAAGAGGAAGAAGAAGAGCTGCTGAGAGCAGCCGCTGCTGCGAAGAAGGAGAAGGAGAAGAAGAGGGAAGAAGAGAAGGAAAAGGAAAACAGGAGGAGAGAAGTGGAGGAGAAGGAGAAGGAGAAGAGAAGAAGGGAAGAGGAGGAGCAGGAAAAGGAGGAGAGGAGGAGGGAAGAGGAGGGGCAGGAGAGGAGTAGGAGGGAAGAGGAGGAGAATGAGAAGAGAAGGAGAGACGAGCAGAGGAGGAGGGAAGAGGAGGATCAGAAGAAGATGAGCATCGAAAAGGAGAAGGAGATGGAAAAGATGAGGATAGAAGAGGGGGAGCAGGAAAAGGAGAAGAGGAGGAAGGTGTTGGAGGAGTTAAAGAAGAAGAGAGAGAAAAAGAGGAATGAAGAGGAAAAGGAGCACAAAAGAATGAAGGAGCAGATGGAGAAGCAGGCTGAAGAGGAGAAGAAAAAAAAATTGGAAGAGGATAAAATCATGGGTTCTGAATCTATTTTAAATTTTTCTGGGGAAGATATGCCAAGTTTTTCTTTGAATATAACTCAAATGATTCAAGAAACCCAAAAGATAGTGCTTCTGAAAAAAAAATTCAAGAACATACTCCGCCTGAGAAGCAATCCTTAAAAGAAGCTATTTTGAAATACTCAAAAGGAACGATAGAAAGGAGAGTCAAAAAACGCAAGCGCGCTGAAAGAGATCACGATGACTCCGACTTTGTTTATCCAAAACAGAAGAAGAAAATAAATGAACATCCTCTTCCACAGCCTGCGGCTGTGAGTTCTGTCGCTGGTTTCGGCGACAAAGTGATTTCCTCCACTGAGCCAAAATCGAGATAATTGACCGAAACCACAGCATACAGAATTCTGCAGCCCCATCAACAAGCTCTTATAAAAAATTTCTTCGACAAGTCCTTCTCTGAGTAAGTTAATTAATTTTATTATAATTCTTATATAAAGTTAATACCTTTATATAAGAACAATTAAATTACTAACTTTGTTTTGAATATCTTACAGTTCTACTGCGTATCAGGATACCGACAACGGAATCATTATTACAAGGAATGACATTGAGGACCTGATATTCAGTAGAGACTTAGATGCAAATATAATTCATTTCTACATGCAGCATCTTGAGAAAGGAAAAGGATTAAAAAGCATATTCTTTCGGAGCGAAGCTTGGGTAAAAAATCTACTTTCTCCTTTACGGTTTACTGTAATATCAATTGTGCAACAGATTACTAATATTCTCTATCTCTATGTAGGCATATACTGCGACTAAGGTCGCAGTTTATAATTAAAATGTACTGCTACTAACTCATGTACTGCGACTAAAGTCGCAGTTTATAATTAAAATGTATTGCGACTAACTCATGTTCTCTACCTCTGTGTAGGCATGTACTGCGACTAAGGTCGCAGCTGCGACTAAGGTCGCAGTTTATAATTAAAATGTACTGATACTAACTCATGTACTGCGACTAAGGTCGCAGATTATAATTAAAATGTATTGCGACTAACTCATGTTCTCTATCTCTCTTTAGGCATGTACTGCGACTAAGGTCGCATCTGCGACTAAGGTTGTAGTTTCCAATTAAAATGTACTGCTACTAGCTCATGTACTGCGACTAAGGTCGCAATTTATAATTAAGATGTATTGCGACTAACTCATGTACTGCGACTAAAGTCGCAGTTTAAAAATATGTTTATAAGAAACGCTGCGACCTTGATCGCAGTGTCTTGTCTTGACTTAATGACTTCTTATTTTAATTAATTTTTTCTTATATTTTAAATTCATTTTGTATTTTATTTATTTTTTTTCTTGTCCGCAGTACGGTGTTGTAAATAAAAGTGAAGATCTGGAAGATCATTTCATCAAGCAGCAACTGTTGAAAAACTGGACAGTTGATGTGCAGTACATGTTCTTCCCGATCAATCACAAACATAGTGCCAACGATCCCGGATTTCACTGGATCTTGTTGGTATTCGATTGCCATACACAAGAGTGGATTTTTTACAACTCTTTGGTTCCAGCTGACAAAAATAGTAGTATATTAAAGCTTTACCAAAAAGATGCAAGAATAATGGTGAGTTGAAATTTAATATTTCGATTACTGGAAACATGCATTTAATTTGATTAATACTAATTTTTGTTCCTATTGACATTGCAGAAAGATAGATTATTACAGATTTTTGAGATTGATTTCAAAAAATTAATGAGAAAAATAAATATAAAATACGCAAGATGCCCCCAACAAGCAAACAGGTATATAAATTTTTGACATCTCCTTACCTTTCATATTTTCTACCTTTTTTCAGTACAAAAATCTAATTTCATTTAATGATTACTCTGTGAAATTTTCAGTGTTGATTGCGCTGTATATGTATGCAAGTACATGGAAAGCATAGCGTCTGGTAGTCCATCAGCTGTTGATGAAGTTACGGATGCTCATGTACAAAGACTAAGAAGTGAGCTTGCGTACATGATACTTGCAGATAGAGAGAAGAGTTGGGATGAAGAAATAGAAAATATACGAAGGACAGTATTTAATGACTAACAGTTGACAATTTATTGATATAGCACAATTTTTTATTTTATAAATGTAAAAAATAATTGCAATTGCAATTCATTGAATAATTTTTTTGTTTTATTGATTTAATTTATAAACATTTCTACACATTTATTTATTATAAGTTCCATTGATTATTCCATTCTACATTTGTTACAACTTGGATTTTACTATTGCGTACTGATGTTAGAAACAAACATGCATTCAGTAATTGTATTGCGACTAAAGTTGCAGTAATGACCTATTTGAGATACAGTGTTTTCTTATGCGGCGACACTTTAATCGAGATAGCGTTAATGGTCGCAGTTACTTAATCATTTATCAGTTCCCAATGCGACTATGGTCGCAATAATGAACTGTTTTGGAGTTCAAAGTAATTTAAAGTTATACTGTATTAACTTTTAAACTATTTTGGCTAACTGAACAGTCACCAAGGAAGTATACAAATTTTGGGAAAAGGTAGAAAATAAATTTGGGAGATATTCACGTGGTCCGAGAGCTTAAACCTTTTGGAATTCCGGGATTAAAAGTATATAAAGGGTCATCAGGACAGGATTATAAACATACTAAATTGTTTTTGCTAAAACTCGTTACTCTCACTGTTCGGAATTAGATTCAAAAAATGTCTTCTCCACCGTCTTCACTGGAAAGAAGCCAATCATCTAATGATGATTGGATGTATAGTTCTGAAGAGATGCCTCGCTACGGGTCAAAGGATGAGCTTGATATAGACGACCCGTTCTGGGAGTACATTGGTGAACCAAAATACATACATGAAGAGGAAGAAAGCGAAGAGGAGATTGTCGCTGAAGAGGTGGAATGGACGGAAAACGATACGGAAGACGAAAGCGGTCATACCATTGACGACGAATCTGATTATGATGGTGATGACGAGGATTAGAAGTTTAAAATTTTTATTTTATTTTTTTAAATATATATAACTCTGTTTTCTAAGGTTAATTGAGTGAATTACAGTTTTTACTACTATGTCTTGGTTGAAATGCTGTACAATTATTACAAATCTTCATTTTAACTATTTTACGCTAAAGAATATACTGCGACCAAGGTCGCAGTTAATAATTAAATTATTTCACCGGAATAAAATTTTAAAATGAAGGTTGCGTCTTTGGTCGTAGTTGCTGGCTGCAGTCTTAATAAAATAACAACAATGCGACCTTGGTCGCAGTTCTGGCGGCAGTCTAAATCCAAAACAACATTGCGACCTTGGTCGCTATGCATGTTAATATAAAGGAAACACCTACTTAACGTACTGCGACCTAAGTCGCAGTCAATGTAATGCGACCCTAGATTGCAGTTGCTGGCCATCTTTATCAATAACAACACTGCGACCTTGGTCGCAATTAACCATGTACACTGCAACCAAGTCTCTGACTACATTATATACAAAAAAATTAAACTATAAAGTAGAATTTTTAACATTAAAATTTTAAAGTACAACTACATACAAAAATAATACAGTAGAAATCAAAGAATGATAATAAATCTGATTATAATGACACGCCAGTGGCAGACTGCGACTTAATCTCTCTACACTGTGCGACCCGGGTCGCACTTCATAAAAAATTAAAGTCTTTGTTCCTTCGAGATGGAGGCAACCCAAACCTACTTCTTCTGCCAATAAAAAATAAATAGTAAGAATTTTAAAGATAAATCGTTATAAAAAAATGATTAACAGGTTTAATGTAATACCAGTAACGGACAACCAATCCTGTAATGACCCAGCTCTTGGCAGTTACCACATCTTCGATGCTTAACTTCCTTCTGATATATAGAATCTTCAAAATCAGACTTAAGCCTGGATGCAGCTCTAGGCCTCCCTTGGTTGGTACAGGACCAATTGGATCACGTATATTCAATTCTTCACCATCTCGCAATACGACAACGGATCCGCTGGAACCAACCGCAGTTTTAGGCTGTGATGAATGATCATTTTCTGACATGGCTCTGTATTCTCTAGTGGTATCTTGGGCAAAACTTTCCAAAACTGCCTCCAACTTTGAAAGATGGATATCAGAATCAGCGACCATGTCAAGAATTGCATTAAATTTGTATTCTCTAGTGGTATCTAGCCATCCGTGGAGTGCCTTGACTGGGAAAAGGCTTCATGCCATTTTCAATTGCAACGTTTTTGTAACGAGCATCCAACCTCCATCTCTGAAGTATATATAATTCCGGTATATGTGTAACGTGATTGCGCCACAAAATACACAGAATATGTCTACATAGGATACCATCTATTTCAAATAAAGAGCAACTACAAGAAACATGAAGTTCCTCACGCTTATCATAACTAACCTTTTCCCAACTGTCTTTTGATTCTGAAAAATTACCAACCAAATATGTTGATCCAGGTTTCTCATGTTCCACCTTTTCTGAAAACAGTGTCATTAAAACTGCCCATTCCTTTTAGAACAACTGAAAAATCTTCGGTGTATACAACTTCGAAACTTGTATCTCATATGGATTGGATGTACGATTGGGCACAGAATTCAAACCCCTAAAATCTTGAAGAGATTCAGATGTACGACGGGAAGCAACAGCTTTATCATATTGGTGAACAAATTCTACTAGTTTAGTGTTTGCGTTAACAAAACCATCAAAGAAGGAATTAATACTCTCGGACCTCTGACTGGTTGTCATTCCAGCACAGAAAACATCCTTGAGATATGCATTAACCCAATGTCCACGAAGCATGTACATCTTCATCAACCAACTGTCATCTTCTTCTTCTAACTGATATTTTTCATTCATCAGACGCCATCGTTCATCACAAGTGCTTATATCGCGGGAGGTGTACCAAGCATGAAAATCGGAGACCATATCTTCTCCATACTTGTTTGCCATTGGGATTTGTTGCTCGGCAATATGTTTCCGCACATGCCAGAAACAGTAACGGTGCCGAGAAGTTGGGAAAACAATCTTGATGGCGTCACCAATCTGCGCATCCTGATCAGTAATAATCAGTTTCGGTTCAACTCCATGCATGCACTTGAGCCATTTTTGGAATAACCAAACAAAAGTATCCCTCTGCTCATCAGCAAGCAATGCACAGCCGAACAAAATTGACTGCCGGTGATGATTTACTCCAGTGAATGGAGCAAATGGCAAGCTCAAGTGATTAGTTCTGTATGTTGTGTCAAAAATGATCACATTACAGAACCTCAGATACGACGAAATAGCTCTTCCATCAGCCCAAAAAATGCTTCTAAGTGTGCCCGCGTTATCGACTTCATTTGAAAAGAAGAATTCTGGATCGGTCTCGGCTTTCTCTTGAAAATATTTGATAATAGCAATAAACTCATGACCGCAGTTATTTCTACGTTGACGAGTGAAATCAATAACTTATTGAGGGCTCACTTCTTCACAGCCTTCTCCCTGGCTCATTGCATTCACAACGCGGGAAATATTTGAAGGCCGCATTCCAACATCAACCAGATTGCTCATAATGCTTCTGCTAATCTTTAAACGATGAGTCTGGTGAGAGTAATGGTGATGTACCTTATCCGGGCTTGACAATTCATGTGAATGAGTATCAACAAATTTTGTGATAACCCAATGTCTTTTGTCAAAAAAAAAAACGAAGACGGATATGCATCTCAACAGGACAACCTACTCTAGTGTCAACTCGACGATGCACTGTAAGCCCCTCTTGTCTTTTGTCACACAACTTCTTCACACCTTCCTTGTTGCAGCAAAATTTTATGCAAATAATCTCATAAGGAGGCTTCCGCGACTTATCTGTATATTTTCTTCTCACGTTAAAATCTCAATTCCTTGCAAAAGAATTGTAGAAATTGTATGCTTCCATATCCGACAAGAACTGTTTCCCTATAAACTTATCTGAGCTTCCAGACATTTCTCCATCTTCATTCATATCCTACAAAAAACAATTACACGAATTACATGAATATAAATATTTTTTAGATATCACTGTAGTCTAAAATATAAGTTCTATAAATGCGACCAAGGTCGCATAAGAGATGAAAACTATATTATTTCTTATTAAATACTGCGACCAAAGTCGCAGTTATCCGTATGAGAAGAAATCTATATTACTTCTTACTAAAGAATGCGACCTAAGTCACAGTAAATAAAAAAAAGATTTCACATACGACATGAAATATATAATACTCCTTATTGAAGACTGCGACCTAAGTCGCAGTTATCCGTATGAGAGGAAATATATATAACTCCTTACTAAAGACTGCGACTTAAGTCGCAATTATCCGTATGAGAAGAAATCTATATTATTCCTTACTAAAGACTGCGACCTAAGTCGCAGTTATCCGTATGTGAAGAAGTCTATATTACTCCTTACTAAAGACTGTGACCTAAGACGCATACCCAAAAAAAGATTTCACAGTCGGAGATTGATTTCAAATAAGATTGCGACCGAATATTAAAACGGTAACATTTCTGAAACTTTAAAACAATTGTTATAGGTCGCAGTACCACATAGACTAAAGAGAAAATTTCAATATTTAAGAAATTATTTTTAAAAAAATGAAACAATTAAAACCTGTTGATCGGCATGCAAAGATGTCAACCCTTCAAGATTTTCAATATTCTGAGAGAAAGTAGAACCGGATGCAATATCTTTCATATTTAGATCGCCGGTAGACTGCTTAGACGTCGACAATAAATATTTTGGAGAAAAAATTGATCTGAAAAGATTTTATATTTTCAGAAAAAAGTTTATTGCAGGCTGAAAAGGAGAACCTAGATCTTTCAAAAAGAGGTAAGGAAATAGGGGAAAAGTAATTTATAAACAATAACCTAAATCTTATAAAGAGCGGCAAAAAAAAGGGGGAAAAATAATAATAAACAATAAGAAAAGTTACCGAAAGAGTAGCTTTTCATAAGGGGTATTTGGTAATTTAACTTCTTCCTATAAGCGGGCCGCAAGTCAGTGAGGTGACAAATTGAGCCACATCACCGCAGGTTGAGAGAGTACTCTCAGCCCGCAGGATGATATACATTTTTCTCATATATATATATATATATATATATATATATATATATATATATATATAGTAAAAAGTGCATATTTATTACCACATTCACTATCATATTTCCCTATTTATTCTTTTAATTATGCACTATTACTAATATTTTATTATTTAATGTGTGCAGGCCTTGAGTAATTAAAAAAATAAAGAAATAAAGCCTGAATGAAGCCCAAAAGCCCAAAAATCCCATATGCAAAAATTGTAGTAATTTAGAAGTTTCTACATTATCTAACCTAATCTAAATTTGAATTTTAAATTCGTTATTTAAAATCTAAGGGAGGAAAAGGAAGGATAAGATAGAACTCCTAATTGCTAAAAGAAGAGGAAAAGGATAAGATGAGATGGACTTCTACTCAACCCTAGTTTCTTGCAAGACAAGGCTAAAGATAAAAGGAGAAGAGTTTAAAGATAAAAATTGTTTCAAAAAATTCGGATTCAGACTGTACACGTTTTAGTATTCAGATCATAACATTTGCTACAGATATTCAAATTTGATGATTCAAGATGTTCCAGAAATAAGACTTGAAGGACTACAACTCTTATGTTCATCAAACATTCCAATTCAGTCAGCAGATAAGCCATATTCGACAATCAACATGATAACAAGTTGCAGGACAGATTTGAAGTTCTATGGAAAAGTCAAAACAAGTTTGGAGATAAAAGAAGAATTCAAATTCAGAGATATTTTGCTCCTCTTATCTTTATACGCTTCTTATCCTCTAATTTTCTCCTATAAATACCCCTGCAGAGCAACCGAGAGGGGCATCCAGAAACGAGCAAGTAGAGAATAGAACTTAGGCTAATTTGTAGTTTGTAACTTAGGTTTTTATGTAATTTTTACTTTCTTTTATGTAACTGAGAGGAGAAACGAGTTTCATGAAGGAAGGAGATCAAGCTTGTACTGAGTGCGACACCGGTGTAAGTAAGTCTTTTCTTTCATTATTATTAGAATCGAATCAAAGTTTCTTTTTCTTCTTTATTCTTATTTTCGTTTACTTTCCTCTGATGTGTTTATAATCCAAGTGAATTCTTTAGCCTCGAGACTGCTTCGCCATTGCAAGTGCCCTTGATGGCCTATGGTGATGAATAACCATTCTTTGTTAGTTTAGCTCGCCCTTTTATTCGTAGTGTAGATCGAGAATGGGGAAGATCCTATACGCCATGCTTGATTGCCTTCAAAGACAAGGTAAGTCGTCGCAATGGATCCAAGGTATATGAGCACTGAAGAGTTAAGTAATTTTTAGGTTGTCTTTCTTTTCTTTTATTTCTTTAGTTTAGATCACCAACACCAACAACACCCAACTCTTTCATCACTCATTCGATTTATTTGTATATGTCTATTTTCAATTTTTCTCCACCTTCTTAATCTACCATCTTCTTCCTAATTTAACTTTGACTCAAATTTTCCTTTTTTCTTTTAAGGAACTAAAGAAGAACTTTAACCATACTTTGTAGCCTAAAAGAAAACTTACTAAAAAAGCTTTCATCGCTAGTCCCTCCTTGTGGATCATGACCCGCATGGCCACTTGCTATTGCGGTAGAATTGAGTAACTTGCACATCTCTATTTTAAAGTTTTAAAATTCTATATTTTGTGTGCAGGTAAAACATCAATCAAATTTTAGCGCCGTTGCCGGGGAGGGACGGTAAGTTAATCTCTTTAAAAGTTTACATTTTTGGTTAACTTTCTTCTTATTTTTTTTGTACAGATTTAACAACAAGGAATATCTGTTGCAGTGGACATATAAGTGGCCCTGGACTCTGCTCAAGAAAGCAGAGCCCAGAAGCCCTCAGATTTGCTACATTCTAGTGGCAAAACTGAGTGAACTACTAACATGTATTTTTGCAGGTTGGCTGAATTGAAAATCTGAATTTCTGTAGCATTTATCTCCTTGTTTGACTCACTATATTTATATTTCTAACACAACAGTAAAAAATTGATTGTAAATGCTAAAAATGATTTAGACTTTGCATTTAGGCATGTGTCTGTTTCATTTCATTTTACTGTTGAAGAGTGCTGGAGCTAAGGTATGTATGCATAGCATTTAGTATAAGGTTCATTCTTGTATGAAATATTGCTTGAATGTTACTTTTTTCTATATACTTATACACTGTACTAAATTGACTTAAGGGCTTGTCCTATAAATAAGATAAGGTGGGGAAGTCATTACCCTCCCTTAGCCCACAAATAATCTCCTCACTCATTAACCCAAGCCTAACTAAAAATGAGTAGACGTTGGCCCTAGGGACATCTCGGACTCATTAGGAGATTGGCTGAAGGAGAAAGTTGATCGAAATTAACTCTTGCAAAATCGGTGTCTAGGAAGGGGATTAAGGGCCGAAAGCCCAAAGGTTGGTGGTTACTTAATTAAGGAACGTTTTTGACGGATAACCTCCCACCAACCTTGCCACCTACCTGGCCGATTAACTTATGGTTAAGGTCGACAATATACCTCCTAAAGACAGTCTAAAGTTAGGAATCGTCTAGCTCCAGGTTTACCCTAACTTAGGTTAGATTTTTTTCTTTTTATTTGTTTGATTATTTGTTTTTCTTTGTTTGAGTGATATGGCTTATAACAATAATTCTTTCAATTTTAATGATAATCCATATTACACTCCTATCTCTTTTTCAGATATTACCAATCCGGCATATCATAACTTTAACCAACCTAGTGTGCTGGAGTGGTCTTATTTGAATGAATATAACCCATCCCCCCAATCTTATGACCATAATTTTCAAAACAATTTCAACTCTTCACAGAGTCAATGGGGATTCGCCACCCCCCCGAGTCTAATTTTCAACCAACTTGTCCTCCTTTTCCACCTTGTCCACAATATTTCCAAGATTCGTACTCACAACCACCAGTTCAAAATAGAAACCATCAATCTTAGAAATGATTATGCGTGAGTCCAAGCAACAATCAAGAATATGACAGACTCACAATTTCACCATGATTGTCACAATAACCTTCATCTTTTCAATTCCAATCACAACAAAACGATGAACCAATCGACTATGAAAAGATGCTTGAAGCCATGACTCAGGTTAGAATCGCTCGTGATCATGACATAGATATGATGGTTCTGAAAATCACCTAGAGGGGGGTGAATAGGTGATAATTCTAATCTATGAACTAAATGCGGAATTTAAAAACTTAATGCAATACACACTCAAGTGCAACCAACAAGTGATGCACACACAACCAAGCCAAGCATATAAAAGTGAATGCACAATATGAATAGATGCATGGCACAATATGAGATATAGCAATTTGCACAAATTAAAGAGAGAGAGAGCCAATGGATCAAGCGCAAACAACAAGATATGTTCCGAGGTTCGAGCACCCAGCTCTACATCCCCGCCTTCGACACACGAAGGATTTCCAATCCACTAGCTTGTCCACAAAGGACTCCCACAGAGGGAACCTCCACCGAGGATTTGGGGCAATCACAATTACAAGGAGTACCCAACTCCCCTCTTTACAACCACAACCTCCTTCTTGAGGCAAAACACCAAGCCAACAACAATCACCTCACAACTTGAGGGATTTCCTCAAACCAATACAAGGATCACCTCACAACTTGAGGGATACAACTCAAATGTACAACCTCCTCAACACACTGAGGGAAAGGCACAAAGCCAAGCAAATGAAGAGTTTACAACTTGGTGGTCTAAACAACAACCGCAAACAATTTCTTTCCCACACAAGGATCCTATAGAATGAGATAGTAGATGTAGCTCAAGTGTGGAGAAAAGAAAGTGTTTATAACAAAGAAAAATCACTTGAGAAATCACCACAAAGATATAGAATGAATGAACCAAACCAAATTCCCAAAAGACTATTTTTCTTTGAAATCTTAAAACCCTTTAAAACAATAAGATTGATCCTTTTAGCACAAAGAAACTCTTTTTAAAACTTGTTTAAACACCAGAGAAAGCTCAGAAATTTCGCCCAAAAATTCTTAGAGAAAACCTCTTACCAATGGGGTATTTATAGCCCATTTACAAAACTTGCCGTTGGCAACAGAATCTGCCAAAAATGACCTTCCGGTCGACCGCCAACGGTCGGATTTTCGACCGTTGGAGCATCCCGGTCGACCGCTCGGTCGACCGAGAAAAACCGAGAGCAACCTGCTCTCAGTCGGTCGACCGCTCGGTCGACCGGCTCATGGGGCAGCCAGCGTGCATGTATCCGTGCACGTCGGTCGGCCGGCTACGGTCGACCGGCTCCTGGTACGGCCGACCGTCCGGTCGACCGACCTACCCTGGCAGCAGCTATCTGGGCAGAAAAACAGAGGAATTTATTATTCAATAAATTCCCATAAAATCTCTAAAATCACACAAAAATTGTTTTATCATTTTATATTGAAATATAAACTTGTGTTAAAAATCCTAACACAAATTTCAAACATTTTAAACTATTTTTGTGTCATAGAAATTTTACCAAAAACCAAAAATGGTATTTTCTAGAATTCAAACTTCTAAAAGAAAATACGGTTTTTTCTATAAACATGTATATAAATACAAAAACATGATATTTAAACATTTTGAAGCATGATGTATATGGATAGAAATCCAATATACATAAAACATATACATATCCATGTTTTTTTACTTTAATTCCAAAAATGTTTTGTTAACAATACCAAAACATAAAACACATGAAATAGACTATCAAACTAAGTTTGTTTAAATAGTTGAAGCATGCATGTATATAGAACAAATCTAATATACATTAAACCATGTAAACTTGTTTTGATATAATATCTATTCATGCAAACCAAGATCAGTTAAACCAAAAACCGAAAACCAATATTCAAAACATGAAACGTGTGTGTTGTGAACTTGAGCATATCATACTATTCTTATCTTTACAAAAGGGATCTAAACACAAAACTAAACTATGGATACCTAAGTCTTCTTGTAGAGCGCCGTCTCCAAGCCGACTCGATCCAAACCGTGATTCACCAAGCTTGACTCCAATAAGTGCTAGATGTTATCTTTGACGCTTGGGCTCTTGAATCACCTTGTGAAAGCTTCTAAACCATCATGTTGAAGCTAATCACCTACTAATATCTTGTTAAAGATGTGAAACTTAGAATCACAAGATTATTAGTACATATAACTACATGAGTTAATCATAATCAAAACTAGAGTGGAAAGCCTTTGGGCCAACAATCTCCCCCTTTTTGATGATGACAAAACTCATGGAGTTATATATGCATGGATTAAAGTAAAGCTTCAAAGAAGCTCCCCCTTAACTCATGCATAAACAAATAAACAATAAATATGCAAGAATGATAATGCATATAAACAAAATGTTCTAGGTACCAATGAAAACATAAACATAAATATGCTCTAGATACCAATGAAATGTTGAAAATAAAACATGCTCTAGATATCAATTAAAATTAAACTTAAATTAAACTTAACCTTAATATATGCAAAACATAAATATGTATATATCAAACTCAAAATCTTTCTCCCCCTTTTTGTCAATCATCAATAAAGGGGTAAAACAAAATCAAATCAATTAATTTTCTCCCCTTTTTGGTCAAAACTAAGGAATCAACAAAGGGGTTAATACCAATAAAAACAATGTTCTCCCCCTTTTTGTCTAAAACAAAAATCTATCAATAAGGGGTTACAATCAATTAAGATACCAATGAAATAGATATGTCAAAGTAGCATCTTGATATCAATTGAAAGTGAACATAAAATAATCAATAAATGGTATATGCTATATACATTCATGAAGAGGAAGATGTGAAGCTTCCCTACATATATACATTACATGAAGGAGGGATAACAAGCCTTAATTCACATAACGTACAATATGCAATGCATAAGAGGAGATGTGAAGCTCCCCCTACACACGTGTACCACATAAAGAAGAGATGTCAAGCTCCTCAATACTAGATACACTCAACATGAATCTATATGTAGAAGAGATGTTAAGCTCTCCTTGCATATAGGCAATATAAATCCAAAACTTTTAAAATTTTTTTTAAACAAAATTTTGAGATAACAATTTAAAACATTCAAAATAAACATCTTGATATCAATAAGAGAATATTTTCTTTTTAAGCATATGATACCAGTTTGAAACTATATTTTATCATAAAGCAAGGGAGTGGGAATCAAATACCAATTGAAAGACAAAATCAAATTTTCTCCCCCTTTATGAAATACAAACTAAACACATGCATAAACTTGTTTTAAGATACCAATTGAAAACCAATCAATCATTAGAAATTTTCAAGCTTAGCATAAATAAATTTTTGTGCTCTAAGATATAGGAATATAGTAGGCACAAATAAAACATATATGTATGAAAAAATAGATACCAATTGACATTGATACCATTGGATAGAAAGCATACATACATACAAACATATGAGTATACAAAAGGATCAAAATTGATACCAATTGAAAGAGTTCAATGATACCAATTGAACAACAATAGTAGCATGATATAACTCATATTATTAAAATGAAGAATACGAACTAGTTATATGAAAATTTTGAAAGCTAGTACGAAATCCTTCAAGAAAGGAATAAACAAGATTTTTCATGAAACATGAAAATCACATGATCACCAAACACTCAAAAAAAAATCCATATAGCTATTACACTAAACACCATGTATAAGACAAGAGTGTAGCCGAATTTCCCGTGAAGGGCTCTGGACTAACTCCTCTAGATTCCCCTAGATAAGGGTTGAGGTGTCGCGTTGGCTCTCTTGGTTGAATACAAATGTTAGCGAACAATCCCAAGCCATATAACAATTAAGCACAAATTGTACTCATGAAAACTAAATCATGAGAAAACATTAAATAAGGTGAGTGTACAAGTATTATGTGAAACATATCATCATGAAAATAGACAATCAAGCTCAATATTGAATTCCTTAAAACATGAAAATCATCAATTTGATTTAAAATTGAAAATCACCTAAAAACATGAAGTTCATCAAAACGATTTAAGCTTCAAGGCATATGTATGTCATGTACAAACTAAAGTATACATACATATCCTAAACATAATGAGTTCACAAAAGTATATGCATGAAGGCACGTGGCTCAAGGATGTACATATATAATCAATAGTTTGGACAAGATAGACATATACATGAAGTTAAACACATGATCACAAAGACAAAAATAGGAATACAAGTCAAATGCATGAATCATCAAAACTATACTAGTACATCTAATGAATACAAATGAGCGTTCAAGCACAAACATATAAGGGTCTATTTGTAGCTCACTAGTTGTACAAGTATAAATCCTAGTCTTGATAAAAACTAACATTCAAGTAAGTAATCAAATCATGAAGCATAAAACGGGTCAAATATCAATCTGATAAATACAATCATAATAATCAAAAACATGAAGTATCAAAATAATCACAAACATCCATATGATCATTATGATAAAGACATGTGCATTAGATCTATGATTCACATGATAGCTAAAACATAAAGAGAACACAAATATGGGTCCATATTAAACATGGGTGTCTCAAGAACTAATCATGTAAGGCATAAGTCTAATAAACATGGTAATTATCATACTAATCATGAAACGACAAAACATGCTATAAATTGATGAACATGAAAAGCATGCAAATATAAATGGGAGTTAGAGAATGATACCAAAACTGATGAAGGTGCATCTATTGTTCTCCAAACCATGGTGGTCCTCCCACCAAACTCCCCTTGAAAGTGATGCTTCCAAAAATGTTTCCTTTAAGCATGGAACGCAACCACTTCAAGGCACCAACACTCTCACGTTATGCGAGAGCCCCCATCTACATCAAAAATCAAAGAGGTAGTTTTTGGTACCCATTTTCTTTTGGGTCCATGGGGGTTAGTATCTTTCCTAACCCAAACAATATTAGTTGCTAAATTTTCATCATGTAATCTATCAAAGCAAAATCTAGCAAGATGGCCTTTTCGACCACAATGTGTACATGTGTACACATAGGCATACAATGTGTTATGGTGGTGACCGTGGAAGCATGTGTATGCCGTGGAGGGTGTGCATGCAAAGATGGAACTTGTTTCTTTCAAACCAAGGTTTCCAAGCGTGTATGACCCAAAGCACATTGGCTCAAAGTGGAGCCCAAACAATCTACACTTTTCTTCAAAACATTTATATAATTTTCTATACTTGAAGATAAAGTGGAGATGCAATAGGTGTGCTAGAAGAAGAAGCTATGCTAGCATGGCACACATGAGAATCTAAATCAAATTTTAAAGATTCATTTTTCTTTAAAACTAAATCCAGTTCTTTTGTGATGAAATCAATTTCATTTTTCAAAGTAAGGTTATCTTTTAAAACAAAATCCAATTTTGAAGATAAAACCTCATTGTTCTTCAAAATATCATCACAATCATTTTTGCTTTTCAAAGCATCAATCTCTTTTAGGGCAAGGTCTAGTTGAGATCTTAGTGAGTTACGTTCACTAGTAATCTCTTCCTTCTCTTGCAAAATGGTTTCAAAAGTTGAGCATAAATCTTTCATTTCTTCTTTTAAAATGAAGTGTTTCTTTTTCAAGGAGTCATGCTTTTCCAAGAATTTTTCAAGTTTTGTGGCAAGTTCAACATTCAAGTTTTGAACTTCTAAACATTCATGGCAATATGAACTAGAGCAATCATCTAGTTGAGAATCCGATTGTACCTCAAGGGAGTCTTTCCCTTGGACCATGAGACAATGCTCGTCGGACATGTCTCTCCTAGATCTCCTCAACTTGTTGATAATCCTTGGAAGCTCGGGAGAAGTCAAAATGCTCCAAACTGCAAAAGCCGAATCATAATGATCAAACACATGTAAAAGCTCTTCATTAAGAGATGCTCTAAGTGTCTAAAGGGCTAATGCATTTACCTTTTTATGCTTGCTATTATCTGGGAGGGATTCTATGGTGATGGCTTGATAAATAAGATGTCCTAGGCTTTTTAAATGACTACTCATCTCGGCCTTCCAAAATCATGTCTAAAGAAATCAAACATAGGAGGGCTATCCATGAGTGCAAACTAAATGTGTGCAAATGAATAATGCAAAAGGAGATTAGCAAACCAAGATCTCACTCTTAGGTGGTTAAACCTAAATATCAGGAGCGTAGGCTCTGATACCAATTGAAAATCACCTAGAGGGGGGGTGAATAGGTGATAATTCTAATCTATGAACTAAATGCGGAATTTAAAAACTTAATGCAATACACACTCAAGTGCAACCAACAAGTGATGCACACACAACCAAGCCAAGCATATAAAAGTGAATGCACAATATGAATAGATGCATGGCACAATATGAGATATAGCAATTTGCACAAATTAAAGAGAGAGAGAGCCAATGGATCAAGCGCAAACAACAAGATATGTTCCGAGGTTCGAGCACCCAGCTCTACATCCCCGCCTTCGACACACGAAGGATTTCCAATCCACTAGCTTGTCCACAAAGGACTCCCACAGAGGGAACCTCCACCGAGGATTTGGGGCAATCACAATTACAAGGAGTACCCAACTCCCCTCTTTACAGCCACAACCTCCTTATTGAGGCAAAACACCAAGCCAACAACAATCACCTCACAACTTGAGGGATTTCCTCAAACCAATACAAGGATCACCTCATAACTTGAGGGATACAACCCAAATGCACAACCTCCTCAACACAATGACGGAAAGGCACAAAGCCAAGCAAATGAAGGGTTTACAACTTGGTGGTCTAAACAACAACCACAAACAATTTCTTTCCCACACAAGGATCCTATAGAATGAGATAGTAGATGTAGCTCAAGTGTGAAGAAAACAAAGTGTTTATAACAAAGAAAAATCACTTGGGAAATCACTACAAAGATATAGAATGAATGAACCAAACCAAATTCCCAAAAGACTATTTTTCTTTGAAATCTTAAAACCCTTTAAAACAATAAGATTGATCCTTTTAGCACAAAGAAACTCTTTTTAAAACTTGTTTAAACACAAGAGAAAGCTCAGAAATTTCGCCCAAAAATTCTTAGAGAAAACCTTTTACCAATGGGGTATTTATAGCCCATTTACAAAACTAGCCGTTGGCAGCAGAATCTGCCAAAATGACCTTCCGGTCGACTCGCCAACGGTCGGATTTTAGACCGTTGGAGCATCCCGGTCGACCGCTCGGTCGACCGAGAAAAACCAAGAGCAACCTGCTCTCAGTCGGTCGACCGCTCGGTCGACCGGCTCATGGGGCAGCCAGCGTGCACGTATTCGTGCACGTCGGTCGGCCGGCTACGGTCGACCGACCTAGGCTGGCAGCAGCTATCTGGGCAAAAAAACAGAGGAATTTATTATTCAATAAATTCCCATAAAATCTCTAAAATCACACAAAAATTGTTTTATCATTTTATATTGAAATATAAACTTGTGTTAAAAATCATAACACAAATTTCAAACATTTTAAACTATTTTTGTGTCATAGAAATTTTACCAAAAACCAAAAATGGTATTTTCTAGAATTCAAACTTCTAAAAGAAAATACGATTTTTCTATAAACATGTATATAAATACAAAAACATGATATTTAAACATTTTGAAGCATGATGTATATGGATAGAAATCCAATATACATAAAACATATACATATCCATGTTTTTGACTTTAATTCCAAAAATGTTTTGTTAACAATACCAAAACATAAAACACATGAAATAGACTATCAAACTAAGTTTGTTTAAATAGTTGAAGCATGCATGTATATAGAACAAATCTAATATACATTAAACCATATAAACTTGTTTTGATATAATATCTATTCATGCAAACCAAGATCGGTTAAACCAAAAACTGAAAACCAATATTCAAAACATGAAACGTGTGTGTTGTGAACTTGAGCATATCATATTATTCTTATCTTTACAAAAGGGATCTAAACACAAAACTAAACTATAGATACCTAAGTCTTCTTGTAGAGCGCCGTCTCCAAGCCGACTTGATCCAAACCGTGATTCACCAAGCTTGACTCCAATGAGTGCTAGATGTTATCTTTGACGCTCGGGCTCTTGAATCACCTTGTGAAAGCTTCTAAACCATCTTGTTGAAGCTAATCACCTACTAATATCTTGTTAAAGATCTGAAACTTAGAATCACAAGATTATTAGTACACATAACTATATGAGTTAATCATCATCAAAACTAGAGTGGAAGGCCTTTGGGCCAACAGGTTCAAACTTTACGTTCTCACCGTTTGACCATTTCTGATGTCACTAACCATTCTGTTAGAGCCGAAGAGTCACGTTGCTTTGGAAAACAAGATTCTATTTCAATACAATCATTTGAACTTGCCCAAACTCCAATTTTTGAAAATGACATTGACAGTTTGGCAAGTTATTCATTTCCTGAAATAGAACTTGAGAACGACTATGATCCTGACCCTAAACTTGGTTATTCAATTCTACTTCATGATTCAATAATGACTCCGGTGTCTTCATCTAATTTAATTTTCTCGAGTTAACATTGGATCCTGTGCCAATTCATTATGAAATTGAATCGCCAATCTTTTATGATCATCATATTGAACTTGATCAATTTCATACTTTTGAAAGTCTCATTGACAAATTGGCCAGTTCTCATTTTTATGATATTGAACTCAATGAGATATGTGACCTAGATTCTCAAATTTGTGATTCAGTTCAAATTCCCAAATCAGTATTGACTCCTGTTTTGATACCCGATTTTAGTAATATTTTAGAGTCAGTTTTGATTCCCACACCTGTCATTCTTGAACTTGAATCACCAATATTAAGTCACATTCCATTGTGGAAAAATGATTGTGGACTTGAGTTTCAACTTCTTGATTTGGACCCACTTCTTGAACCAAGCTCGACTCCTGAACCTTTACTTGACTTAAGTCACTTTCCTGAGTCGGTATTAGTTCCCGTACTTCCTCAGTCCAAGTCAATCATTCTATTTTTTGACACTCCATTTTGGGACAAGGCGGTTGACAAATTGACTCTGAAAATAATTATGAAATTTAAAATTAGATGGGGTAGAATTTTTAATAAAAAATGTTCATACATAAATCATTTTAGTGGGTTATACAAGAGAGATTTCTGGTGGGTTCCTCCGAATTCCACAAAAATTTGATTGGGCCACATTTTGTGGATCACAATCAGACCACCACCGGAACCACCACCTTAAGGTAATATTTTCCTTCCCTTTCTTCTTTTTCATGCATACATGCATTCATTCATACATTAAGGACAATGCATGAGATAGGTGTGGGGGAGGATTTACTAACATACTAACATAGTTAAATACTAAAAAAAAATTAAAAAAGTTAAATTTTTTTTTGAAAAAGAGAACAATATTTTGACTTATCTTTTAAAAGAAATCTAAATTAATCTTAAAAATTAGGAAAATCATGATTAGGATTTCCAAAAACAGGTCAAAATAAAATAAATTATTGGATTTTTTAGGTATAGGAGGAAAAATTGAATAATTAATTAGTCTTATTTTTACCTTAATGAAATGTGCATACCTAATACACGTTCACATCTAGGATTCTAAGACAAAGACTCTTGTGCCTTATAAAATTATATATAATAATATAAATAAAAATTAAAAAATTCACTAATTAAGCTGGATACATGTGCCTCAAGAAGTAGAAGTATTCACGCCTAAAGGTGATTTTATAAATAAACTCCTTTATTTTGTGGCCTAGTTCACTCGAGTCCTTAAGTCCGTGGGGTGTTTTCTCACCCGGTGCCCTAAAGCCGACCGGTTTGGGAGTCACCGACTTTAGGTTCGCTACATGGGTGGATTAGAAAGCCTAAGAAAACCAGGAAATATTATTCATATATGTACTAACACATCTAATAGTCAATTAGTTAGGTATGAGGGCCTCAAGAAGCCTTGATACTTACACAATAGAAAATTAGATGAGTTATACATATTAAAAAAAGAAGAAGAGAAAATAATAATAAAAAGGCATGAGAGTCCAAGTTAAAGAATTCCTAGTAAAGATTCACAAGGATGCATATGACTTAGGGTAACGAAAGAGACTATATAAAAATTCAATTTTAATCCTTATCTAAAATTGATAACAAATTGTTGTATAAAGACTAAGTTTAAGAATGAATAAAAATGATAATCCTAAAACTTATAGATTACTTAGTTTCTTTAATTATATTTCAAATATTTCTCTCCTTTTTCAAAATAATATAAATAAATAATTAAATCTCTAACATTTTCTTTTTATGGATTTTGTGGGTATAATCCGCTGAAAACCCTCACGAGACAACACTTGTCCTCTAGGGTAACCTAGAGATTTAACGGCTTGTTGCATATGCTAAGTGCAATCATGATTCCTACGAAAGTGAGTTAGGATAGATTAATTTTTCTTTTCTTTTTCTCTTTTTTTTTGATTTTTACTCGAGGACAAGCAAAAAGATAAGTGTGGGGGTGTGATAGTTAGTAAAAAGTACATATTTATCACCACATTCACTATCATATTTTCCTATTTATTCTTTTAATTATGCACTATTACTAATGTTTTATTATTTAATGTGTGCATGCCTTGAGTAATTAAAAAAATAAAGAAATAAAGCCTGAATGAAGCCCAAAAGCCCAAAAATCCCATATGCAAAAATTGTAGTAATTTAGAAGTTTCTACATTATTTAACCTAATCTAAACTTGGATTTTAAATTCTTTATTTAAAATCTAAGGGAGAAAAATGAAGGATAAGATAGAACTCCTAATTGCTAAAAGAAGAGGAAAAGGATAAGATGAGATGGACTTCTACTCAACCCTAGTTGCTTGCAAGAAAAGGCTAATGATAAAAGGAGAAGAGTTTAAAGATAAAAATTGTTTCAAAAAAATCAGATTCAAACTGTACACATTTTAGTATTCAGATCATACCTTTTGCTACAGATATTCAAATCCGATGATTCAAAATGTTCCAGAAAGAAGACTTGAAGGACTACAACTCTTATGTTGATCAAACTTTCCAATTCAGTCAGCAGATAACCCATATTCGACAATCAACATGATAACAAGTTGCGGGACAGATTTGAACTTCTATGGATAAGTTAAAACAAGTTTGGAGATAAAAGAAGAATTCAAATCCAGAGATATTTTTCTCCTCTTATCTTTATACGCTTCTTATCCTCTAGTTTTCTCCTATAAATACCCCTATAAAGCAACAAAGAGGGGGCATCCAGAAACGAGCTAGTAGAGAATAGAACTTAGGCTAATTTGTAATTTGTAACTTAGGTTTTTTTATGTAATTTTTACTTTCTTTTATGTAACTGAGAGGAGAAACGAGTTTCATGAAGGAAGGAGATCAAGCTTGTACTGAGGGTGACATCGGTGTAAGTAAGTCTTTTCTTTCATTGTTATTAGAATCGAATCAAAGTTTCTTTTTCTTCTTTATTCTTGTTTTCGTTTACTTTCCTCTGATGTGTTTGTAATCCTAGTGAATTCGATAGCCTCGAGACTGCTGCGCCATTGCAAGTGCCCTTGATGGCCTATGGTGATGAATAACCATTCTTTGTTAGTTTAGCTCGCCCTTTTATTCGTAGTGTAGATCGAGAATGGGGAAGATCTATACGCCATGCTTGATTGCCTTCAAAGACAAGGTAAGTCGTCGCAATGGATCTAAGGTATATGAGCACTGAAGAGTTAAGTAATTTTTAGGTTGTCTTTCTTTTCTTTTATTTCTTTAGTTTAGATCACCAACACCAACAACACCCAACTCTTTCATCATTCATTCGATTTCTTTGTATATGTCTATTTTCTGTTTTTCTCCACCTTCTTAATCTACCATCTTCTTTCTAATTTAACTTTAACTCAAATTTTCCTTTTTTCTTATAAAGAACTAAAGAAGAACTTTAACCATACTTTGTAGCCTAAAAGAAAACTTACTAAAAAAGCTTCCATCGCTAGTCTCTCCTTGTGGATCACGACCCGCATATCCACTTGCTATTGTGGTAGAATTGAGTAACTTGCACATCTCTATTTAAAGTTTTGAAATTATATATTTTGTGTGCAGGTAAAACATCAATCATATATATATATATCGTGGCCTACTCTACTTGCATATTTAATATAAGGGATGTTTTTCCACCTGGTGCCCTAAAACCATCTGGTTTGGGAGTCATCGGTTTGATATGTGTTACATGAGTAAAGTAGAAAGCCTAAAGAAACTAAGAATAAACATATAGATAAACATTAATAAAATTAAATGACATTCATAATTGAGTTGAGAAATCCCAAGCACATCACACTTACACATTATGCATATCTATCTAAAGCAAAATAAAAGAATGAGTTAGAAGTACAAGATCCTTCTTGATTCAAAGAAAAAGCATAATTTCTTCTTTTATAAAGGCTAAAGTATAGGAGGACTTATGAGGGTTAAACCTAATTCTTATATCATTCGGTTATTTTAACTTAGATGATTGAAAGTTCTTTTTCTTGAAAGAGGTTTGCTGACAACTAACATTTTCTTCATTTATTGGATTTTATGGGTGCAATTCCGCTGAAAAACCTCAGGAGACAACACTCCTCCTCTAGGGAAAACAAAGAGGTTTAAAGGCTTATTGCACATGCTCAGTGCAATCGCGTCACCTGCGAAAGTGGTGTAATAATTCTCTTGTTTTGTTTTACTCAGGATGAGCAAAAAGATAAGTGTGAGGGTGTGATTAGTCTCTAATATTGCATAATTTTTATCACATCTGCATATTTATCATATATAAAATACTGCTAATAATGGTTTGCTTGTGTGATCCTAGGTTCACGATGTGTAATGAAGAAGAAGACCCTAAATCATTATTTAATGGGTGATTAAAGGCCTACAAAGTAGTCATTGACTTTAAAAAGTGATTTTATCAGACCAGGGGATCAAATCAGAAATCCAGAAGATCGAATTGATAGGGGACTGAAGTGACTACACGCAGCAGGCGGTGCTACGCGCATCACCCTAGTATAACTATGAAAATGCGGCTCTGGCCGCGTTTTCGTGGTCATACTGGCGCAGTCGCGCCAGTGCCTTGGGCCAGGGGTTTCCCTATGGCTCCCTTTCCCCTGATGCCTATAAATACCCCCTTGGGGGTTTTTCAAAGAGATATCCAGAGTTTAGAGTTTTGTTGTTATTTTGTTTCTAAGAGTTATAGTTGTTTTATGTTTTCTTCTTCCTTTAATTAGTTTAGCCATTAGAGTGAAAGAGAGAGAGAGAGAGAGAGAGAGAGAGAGAGAGAGAGAGTGCACAAGTTGTATTTGAAGGTGACAAGCATATACAAGTAATACTTCTCTTTCTTCTTTTCATTTACGTAGTGTTTCCATTTGCATTTACTTTCTTGTTTAGTGTAATACTCCTTTGCTTTACTTCTTATCTCTTGTTGTTTTCTTTTCTTACTTATGTCTAACTAACACTTTCATTGCATGGCTAACTAACCTGCTAATCTCTAACAACTTGATTGATAACCCTGTAGGCTGTCTAAAAATCACTGAAGACAAGTCATCAAAAAGCAGAATCCAAACTCCAGACGCAGAGCTAATCATTGCCACCAGCGCAGCACCAAGACGCGAGGGTTGAAACTCGCGTCTCAACATCACTGCAATGACCAAGACGCGGAGCATGAAAGCAGCATCTCAGCATTACTGCAGTACCAAGACTTAGAGTCCAAAGCCCGCGTCTCACGTGAAGCTTGCGCAGAATTTGAAGCTCGCGTTTCTCAAGCATCACCTCAATGGCAAAACATGAGGCCCAAAGCCCGCGTCTCGGTTATAATAGCCCTCATTACTGGGTCAATTACTGCCCACATAATGAGGGAGTTAACCCCCATTATGGACCATTTTTAGGAGACACTTTTACCCCCTAAAACCTTTATAAATAGCCTAGTTTGCTATGGAAGAGGAGTCGGAAAAATCTTTGGTCAGAAGAACTTCGGTTGTAAGCCATAGAAGGATCAAGATCTCTAGCTAAAAGAAAGAGAGAGTTCAACTCTTCTAACAACTTGCTGCGTACAAGTTTATTTTTGCCTATAGTCTCTTTGAGATTCTGGTTGGACAGAAACTGTGTTACTTCATCCACCACAAAGAGAGGACTCGGAAGAGGTCCTAACGTTCACCCAGTCAATAGAAAATAAGATTTACTTTCCATCACCATATCAAGAACCTGGCATTAAACAAAGGGGAGATTTGAGCTTGAATATCTCCCCTCTCTTGTAAAAGGATTATTGATCCGTTATAATTTTCTTTACAATCAGATAAAGAATTTACATCTCGATCTTCAATTTTCCCTACCAAACAAGAGATGGCGACTCTACTAGGGAATATTTTCTCTATCGATGAGCAAGTCATGGCGCAAGGTGACGTCACCTACATGGAAAAAATGGTTGAATCACTCATCATCAAGTTCGACCAGGCAAAGTATGTAGAGTTCCTCTCTTCCGGCTCCAAGAGCCCTAGGGCACGGCAGTACCACAAGGTCTCCTCAGGGACCCGCTCTCAAGTCCGCTCTGAGATCCCTTCAGATGTATTTGACAAGAAGAGTGACATGGCTAACCACATCACACGTAACACTCGTGTCAATGTTTCCCACAAGACCTGCGAGGTTAGCGTTGCTGATATTCAGCCCGTTCAAACCCGTTCTCTTTCTCAGTTTCAGGTTACTAGGGGTTCCCCACAACCCGTACGCCGGAACGCTGAACGTCGACAGAGACGACGTGCGCTCAACTACAGGCGCAAGAAGCTGGAACAACTATTTGCCCAGCAGATACAAAATGCGAGGCTCAAGCCCGCGTCTCTTCTGAGTTGCGTCAGATACGTGAAGTCCATGTATGGAGACCAAAACGCGAAGCCCAATAGGCTTGCATTTCTGAGACTTCAATTACCAAACGCAACATTCAGTAGTGCAAGGGCTATGCTTCTTCTCAGAGACACAAGACCCGTGTCTCCACAACCAGACGCGGAATTGAGAAAACCTGCATATCTCAACCGTTGCTAACCAAACGCGATAATGAGCAATATGAGGTCCGCGTCTCTGCTAAGCAGAGGCACGAGACCCACGTTTCAAAGTCAAAATGCGAGAGCTGCGCCTGTTTTGCATATCGCGAGTTTTGCATTTCTGAACCCTGCATCTCAGATTCTCGTCATAAGGATGACTCTCAGAATCTGAAAAGCCCTCGATAATCCGAGGCCAATCTCTTTGATCTCCCTCCCACGGATCTAAGAGATTATTTGACAAACAAAGGGAGTGCTAATCAGATCACTCCATCTTGTTGCTGTGAACAGCTCATCACGGCAATGTTCTCTGAATTCCACTGCAGCTCATATACAAGCAAACAGTCGACATTCAGACGACTGACTTTGACCTCCCAATCAGCCAAGAGGTGTCGCTCCCACAGAAGGAGAGCCGTCTCTGACGTGGAGTACCCTAAAGTCACTACGAACATGACAAGCAGAAGTAGGAGAAAATAACTGGCGGTCAACTCCAACAAGTCTGACACGGAACCAGAAGGAGTGTATGGCATACTCGCACTCAGACTGGTACGGTCACCCCGTTCAACTACAGTGCCCTAGCTCGGGGCATTAAAGTAAGTGAATCACACTCCGCCGACCTCAAACTCTTCCATAGAGAAGGAATCCTTTGCGTACATGACAAATATTCCCGAGGAGACGGCTAGACACTTTGAATAACAAGCCCAGGTCCAGAGGGAACAATTCGATATGATTTGTGCTCAACAATAATCTATCGATTCCCTTAAGTAGATGTTTGCACAATTGCTTGAAGATAAGAGGAAGTAAACTGACAAAGCTTCTTCTAAGAAGTCTAAAGACAAACGGAAAGAAGGAGAAAGCTCATCTTCCGTACATATCAAGGAGAAGGAGTAATCTAATTTCGAGTCGTCTAAATCCTCATCTAAAGAGGAAGGCATCCCAGAGAATGGGGGTATTCATTCTAAAAGAATGAGTCAATTGGAGCAGCGTCTGGAAGCCCTTACCAACCAGAAAGGCCTCCAAGAAGCAGGAGTGATCTGGCCATATCCGGCCTAGTGGGACCTTATTCTGTACCCTCCTAAGTTCAAAGCTCCGACCTTACAGGCTTTTGACGGCAAAGGGTCACCGAACCAACGCATCTACTACTTCAAGTCTCAGACAATAAATGTAGTAGATAATAATGCCATCTTGGCACGTTTGTTCATCAGCACTCTAAAAGGGCTTGCCTTTGAATGGTTCATGAAACACCCATAAGGCTCCATCAAAAACTGGGGTGATTTGGAAAAGCTCTTCCTGACACACTTCTTTGAAGACGACTTAGAAATTACAATGCCCACTCCCCTGGCAACAAAGCAACGAAATGGAGAGTAAGTCAAATTATTTGTGAAGAGATTTCTGAATATGGCACTCTGATGTCCTAGCGGAATGACCCAGGCCACCCTAGTAGAAACATGCCGCCATAATCTACAAACTTCACTCAGAGCCCAGATAGGGGTTACTGAAAGCTACATCTAGAAGCAATTGGTCCAACAAGATGAACTGGCTGAAGAAATTGTCACCAGAGTTAGGGCAAAAGAAAACAAACCCAGACCCGAAAAGTTGACAAGGCGCTCGCCAGAAATATCTTTTCAATCAAAAAGAAAAGATACATTGGCGATAGAAATAAAATCCCCTACCAAACCTCAGCCGGCCAGGGGCCTACAAATAGTATTCCTTCAAAGACGAGCATGTTGATTCATTGTTCAAGTTACTCAACAAGAGCAACAGATTGAAGCTTCCTGAAGCTAGATGTCCTGAAGAAGTCGGCAAGTCCGACAATCCTAACTACTGCATGTATCATAGGATGCTAGGGCACCCCACCAGAGCTGTTACGTCTTCAAAAATATCCTTCAAGCTCTGATCAATGTGGAAGTGCTAAAGCTCCGTCCAGAACAGAAGAAAGTGATGGCTAATATGACATTATTTTTTCAGTTTGGAAAACAGCCTCCAGCACCATCCGGAGTAGTTACCATCCCAAAAGGAGAACTAAGAATGATCAATAAAGACCCACATCCTCAATATGAGAAAGGCCTTGTACCTATCCCTACACCTCAGGGAGAAATTATGTGGGTTCATCCCGACCTCGTGGATGGCCAACAGTGGACTATTGTTACCAACAGAAAGTCCAAAGGCAAGGCGAAAGATTCGTCCTATAATGTGGTGTGCGCTTCTTCCCGGAAAGCAGAAACGACGTTCCCTCACTAACTGATTCGGAGGAGGAAACAATCACCCTTGTCGCAGAGATCAATAAACCACTCGTGACATAAACTCGTTCGGGTCAGTCGCATTTAAAGAAGTACGACGAGATGGTGGCAAGCTCTCCTAAACCTATCACAGAGCCAACCAAGCCCTCTGCGAAGCAACCGTGGAGAAGTAGAAAGAGCTTCAGTTTTCAAGGCTCTTCCAAAGAACAACGCGGAAGGATCTCCAACACCTTACCATTTTGACGTCTTGGCTCAACTAGCCAATATCCCTGCCAGGATCACCCTCTACGAGCTCCTGAGACTATCAAAGTCAACAAGAGAAGCTCTGAGAGAAGCCCTAGCTGATGCTGAAGTCTTCACGGCCCAGATCCCGGCTAGACCATAGGAGGAAGATGAAGAGGACTTTCTCCATGCTTCTCAAAATGCTCCCTGCATCACCTTCACGTCAGATGCCATGCAGGTCAAAGGGAAATATGATCGGCCTCTGTACTTCACAGGGTACATTGGATCATCTGAAGTGAGCCGAATTCAGGTAGATCTAGGATTCGCGTTGAGCATCATGCCTCACCGGGTCATGCATAACTTAGGGATCTCCACCCACCGATTGAGCACCACCTAAACTACCATCTATGGTTTCAACGTCAATGGTACGCGCCCAATGGGGAAGATCAAGCTCAAATGTCAGATCGGGAACCTAAGATCTAAAGTGACGTGTTATATAATTGACACTAACACTTCATACAATTTGCTGCTTGGACGACCGTGGATTCATTGTAATTCCATCGTCCCCTTCACTCTCCATCAAGTCATGAAGTACATCGATAGAAGTAGGAAAGTCCGAACATTGATTGCTAAAAGATACCCATTCAAGGGGGTAGAGAACTATTTCACAGACTCTCTCCTGTACCAAGACTCTCTGGAAACGAACGAGAACCCACAGCCAGAGGAACCAGACTCTAGTAATGAAGCTAACACTGAGCCAAAGGTGGAAGAAGAGTGCATATGGGAATTAAATCGACTTGTAATGAGTATTAATAAGCTTGATGTTAATAACACCACCAAAGATATAGATGAGTGGTATATTAATGAAGAGTTGAATTTGGCTTACCTTTCTGTATTTGCTTCTGATTCAGTGCCATCAGACACTAGTACAGAGGTGAATAATGACCCCTGGTTGGCAAAGGATGCTCTGACATCGTTGCATGTACCAATGAAGTCATCCCTCAAAACGTATCAAGATGTCGGTGATGCGCAAGAATCAGTATTCATGGCCCAGCATGACGCAAAGGCTAAAAACTAATTCTTTTTGGAAGAATTAAGTCTGAATTGATGTCTCGCGAAGACTCAGAAAGCGAGAACAAATCTCCTCAGTTCTCTCATTATAAGCAAAACGTACTCAGAATGATGGAGAGGATGGGATATGATCTAACAAATTGTCCTGGTTTGAACTTCGACAAAGGAAGAAGAACACTACCTCAATCTATCATTCCGAAAGGGAAGACCCCTGACTATTTCCATCAAACTCGTAGGAGTTTGCGTTATGTGTCAACTTTAATTGCATCAGCCTCTGAGTCCGAAGAGTCAATATACCATGATTACTCATCTGGCACGTTATCGTGGAAGTCGGACTTTAGTATCGGCAACCTCTTCGGAGAACTTTCAGTAAACATGGTTTCAACAAGCCACCTGGAAGACGGAGATGAAAAAATGATCCAGTCTGATACAGATCCTTGGATCAAACACCTATATACTCTTTGAGATATTCGCTTTGAACAAGCGAACCACCCACGGAAGATAAGATCATCTAGATTAATCTGGGAGATGAGGCTAATCCTAAACCCATCTTTATAAGCGAAAGCCTATCACCCTCCGAGAAAGAAGACTTAATATCTCTTATGTGAGAATATATAGATGTTTTCACTTGGAATTACAAAGACATGCCTGGGATTGATCCTCAAGTGGCTACGCATCACCTTAACACTAATTCAGATGTGCACCAGTCAAATAGTAGCAGCGACGATTCTGTCCAGAAATAATGGAAGCAATCCAGTCGGAAGTCAAAAAGCTTATAGACTCTGGCTTCATTAGGAAGGAGCAATACCCTAATTGGGTAGCCAATATCGTCCCCATTACCAAGAAAATGGGAAGATTTGGATTTACATCGATTTTTGTGATCTAAATGAAGCATGTCCCAAAGACGAATTCTCTCTCCCAATCACGGATATCATGATTGACAATACGTGCAGGTTGAATGAATGTCTTTCATGGATGGATTCTAAGGGTACAATCAAATTAAAATGTACCTTGATGATGAAAAGCATACTTCTTTCATGACATCACTGGGGGTATATTGCTATACTGTCATACCCTTCAGACTGAAGAACACAGGGGCAACATATCAGATAGCTATGAATGCAATTTTCTACGAACACATTCGTAAAACAGTGGAATGCTACGTTAACGACATTGTAGTAAAAAGCTGCACTAATGGCTACCACATAGTCGATCTGAAGATAGTTTTGAAATCATGCGGGCACATCAGTTGAAGATGAACCCCACCAAATCTTTCCAGGGGGTAGCCAGCGAAAATTTCTAGGGTTTGTGTTGACATCCAAAGGAATTCACCAAGACTCAGAAAAGTCTGTGCCATCTGAGAGATGCAACCTCCAAGGAATCTCAGAGAGCTTAGAGGATTGAAAGGGTGACTAGCATACATCTGAAGGTTTATCTCAAATCTCTCCAGAAGATGCCAACCCTTCACCGAATTAATGAAAAAGGGTGTCTCATTCATCTAGGATGATGTTTGCCAAAAAGCATTTGAGGAAATCAAGCAGTGCCTCACGCAACCACTTGTCCTTATAGCTCCAGTGTCAGGAAAACCTTTCTTGATATATATTTGAGCGATGGATCATTCTTTAGGAGCTTTGCTAGCCCAGAATGATGATCAAGGACACGAGCAGGCAATATACTATCTGAGCAGAACCATGATCGGAACCGAACATCGGTATAACTCGATTGAAAAGGAATGTTTGATGTTGGTGTTCGCCGTCCAGAAAATGTGACACTACTTGGTGGGCCAAACTATAAATGTTATATCAAAGTTAACCATTTGAGGTTGCTCATGACGAAGCCATCGTCGCTAAATGGTCGACTGGCAAAATGGGCATACTGCTCTCCCAATATGAGATGCGCTTTCTATCACAAAAAGGTGTGAAGGGACAAGCGGTGGCAAATTTCTTGGTTAAACATCCAGATCCGAGAGCGACCGAACTTTACGAGGATCTCCCAAACGAAGTCGCTAAAGTTTGTCTGACCCAGACATCTTTTGAAAGACAGGTGTGGCAACTTTTTTCAACTGTGCATGGAGAACAGGTCCGCAAGGGCATGTCGTAGCCGGAGTGGGGGTAGTACTGGTCTCCCCATAGAACTACGTAATCTCTCGTGCATTCTCATTAACCAAGCCATGTTCCAAAAATGTAGCGGAATACAATGCCCTCTTGATTGGAATGCAAATTGTCGATGAGATTGGCGTTAAAAATCTCGAAGCATACGGTGACTCTAAACTCATCGTTAACCAAATTTGCGGAGAATACGAAGTCAGGCATGAAGACTTAGTACTTTATTTCAATGCAACTATCTCTATGGCCGAAAAGTTTAAAAACTTTTACATCGACCATGTACCACGCCAGCAAAATGTGCATGCAGATGCACTGGCATCTCTCGCTACCTCCTTAGACCTAACCTGGAGAAGTAGAGAAAATACTTGTCTATAGCCACGACTTGTATTGCCCAAGAGTCATTTTTGAAGATCGCCAAAAGCTGACAGGAGACTGTCAAGCCAAAGAAGCTCTTGAGACGTCAGTCGGTCCAGAGCCTAGGGATTGGCGATTCTCGTACATCGACTATGCCTTGTACGGCATTCTGCCTAATGATCTCAAAAGGCGACTGCCATTAGAGGGAAAGCCCCAAATTCTACTATAATACGATCACGCGAACACTGTATCGATGATCGCATGACAGGATCCTCCTCCGCTATCTGTCACAGAAGGAGTCACAGGAAGTACTCAAAAAAGCGCATGATGGCATGTGTGGAGCTCATCAGGCCGGTCTAAAACTTGGAGATCGACTCCAAAGACTGGGATATTAATAGCCTACGATGATCTTGGACGCCATCACTTACGCCACACGATGCCACGCCTGTCAAGTCCATGGTAATTTCATCCATCAAGCACCAGGATGTCTTCACTCTACAACCTTAACCTAGCCATTTGAGATGTGGGGAATGGACGTGGTCAGCCCTATCAGCCCACCTTCATCCAATGGACATCGGTTCGTCTTAGCTATAACCGATTACTTCTCAAAATGGGCTGAAGATATTTCCTTGAGGGAGGTAAAAGCATATGATGTGATCAAATTTGTTAAACATGACATCATTTATCGCTTTGGTGTGCCACAACGGATCATTCATGACAATGGGTCCTAGTTCGTCAGCCAAGCTTTTTAAAGCTTCTCAACAAGTTCAGAATCCAGAGTGTGTTCTCAACGGCATACTACCCAGCCACTAATTGTCTCGCAGAAGCTTTCAACAAGACTATTAGAAAGCTTCTCAAGAAATTCATTTTGAAAAGCCAACGTGACTAGGACGACAAATTAGGTGAATGCTTATGGGCCTATCGCACGATGATTCGAACCCCAACGAAAGCTACACCATTCTCTTTGGCATATGGTGTGAAGCCGTACTCTCATTAGAAATCCAAATCACATCTCTACGTGTCGCCTTGACAGCAGAGATGACAAATGAGAAGAAGCATCGACTGCGACTCCAAGAGCTGGAGGCTTTAGACGATAAATGCCTGCATGCTCAATAGCAAATCGAGCTCTATTAAGCTCGAATTATCAGAGCCTTCAACAAGAAAGTCAAAGAGTGAACTTTCAAGAAAGGCGACCTTATCTTAGCTTCAGAAGACCTATGATGATGACGCATAAGACCAAAGGAAAATTTCAGCCCAAATAGGAAGGACCATTTGTAGTATAGTTGGTCTACTCAAATGGAGCATATCGTCTCATAACCTCAGACGGTGATACACTCATGATGCCAATCAATGGCAAATTCTTGAAGAAATACTATTCTTAATAGCATTCTTCTCCTGATCAGGTTAATACTACACTTCTGATCAAAACTCCAGATCCAATGGATCACATCACGGGTGATCAGTGTCAAGCCGGTCAAGCGATGGTACATTATGATGCATGATGTAAAATTTGAAGAAAAAACAAAAATGCAAGACTTTGGTTTTAGCTTGGCTACTCTTCTATAGACATTCGATGCCGCCGACGGCTAAAGATAGAGAAAATGTTAGCTTTTAAGTCTAACATAAGTCTTCATAACTCATCATGCTGAGGGGAATAGCGTGGCTAGCCCAACTCAAACGGTAGTTGGTAAAAGCACACCAAATCTGTTGATAACTGAGAGTTTGCTAAAAATCCTATTAGACTCGGTCCCATCTTCTCCCCCAAAATCTCCTACCAATTCTCACCCAAAGAATGGTAGGGCCTCAAAAACACCTGTGTCCATCTCCCTAATGAAAGGAACTAGGATTTGTCAAGTAATATTAAACCTCTGACAAATCAAATTTTTCAGTCCCTAGTAGATTCAGTCAAGTTAAAATTACACCTCTGACATTCCAGATTTCACTTGTCAATTCTCATCAATAAAATGACAAGCCCAAAAAATTGCTCCTATCGCAAACCAAACTTGTCAAGTTAAAATTACACCTCTGACATTCCAAATTTCACTTGTCAATTCTCATCAATAGAATGACAAGTCCTCAAAATTGCTCCTATCACAAACCAATTCTTGTCAAGTTCAAAATTACACCTCTGACAAATTACTGTTAAGTTTAACACCATACCTCTAACAGTGATTAATTTGCTGTTAAGTTCAATAATAAACCTCTAACAGGCACTTTTCCTCAGATTTCTATATCGAAGCTGAGATGAGCGATGCTAAGTTTAATATCACACCTCAAGCATCTGGTTCATTGCTAAGTTCAATAATACATGTATGATAATGACTTTCTCTCGAACTTCCATATCGAAATCGAGATGACCAATGCCAAGTTTAAATTACACCTCTAGCATTATCTTCACTGTCAAGTTTAACATTACACGTATGATAGTGATGTTTTCAATCTTCCCAAATGAAGCTGAAATTCCCGTCAAGGTCAAGTTAATAGCACACCTTTGACCCACATTTTTGTCAAGTTAATATCACACCTCTGACAGTAATCTTAAATTCCTGATATGAAATTTTTCTTAACTTTGACTTGTTAAATTAATTATCATATTTTTAGCAAGTCAAGAGTCCCTACCTACTTCTATGTGTCTAATTTTCAATGCAAAAAAAAGGAAATTCAAGACATATAAGAAGACAAGAAAAAGTGTCACTCTTATTAATATTCAAATAATATGAAAGTGATACAAGATGCTCTCTTCTACAACAAGATTGAGTGTTACAATAAAGAAGTACAAAGAAGTCCCTCTCTCTCAGCGAAAGGTTGCACTCACTCTTTAAGACATCTACACTGCTCAAAATACAAGATGTTTGGAAGAGCGTTGAAGAAAGGTTCTGCTCTTCTCCCGCTGAATCATGTCACAGTTGACCAGTGTTGAGATGACCGAGTGCTGACTACATCATGATGCATGATGTGAATATTGAAGAAGCTTATCGCTAACTAAGAAAAATGGTGTTTCTAAAGGTCGAAATGCAGAAGAACATTTTGATTCCACCCGACCAACTAATCCTTCATTGATGAACATCTCCACCACCAGAAAGTCATCTAACGAGTATGGATTTTTTATTGATGTTACTTCTGGGGATATAATTGGTGAAGGGAGAATCCGAGATCTTACAGGTGACGTCCTCTTTCCCGTGACCTACAAGAGGACCATACCCACCACCATATCCACTGTGACCATGACAAACCCAGAGCATTGCTAGTGCGTCATGTCCAATAAGACCTTAACGGATATCTCAAGAGCTCGAACAAGCTGACGGGTCGAAATATTATCCCATGAGCCCAGCGAAGATGCAGAAGACTGACTGAGGCTCCCAGAACGTACAAGAAGTAAAAAACCAAAAAGTTAAAATTTTGTTAAGGCAGAAACAGAAAAGCTAAAGAGCAGACGCGATTGAAGTTGTAAACTTCAGACGCAGAGTTGGCCAGTGCAGATCTGAACGTAGTTTGGTGTCAGACCTGCGTCCAAGATAAAAGACGCGAGGTAACCCAGACGCATAGTTCGCCACACCCGCATTTGAGAAAAGGGTTTGCTACATCTATATCTAGAGGTATCAAATGAGTTAAAATTCTCTTAAGTTGAGAACCTCAAGCACGGATTTTATGTACAAAAGTCGCGTTTCAAGATCTAATTATAGAGTTTGTCACACTCGCGTCAAAAGACTTGTGACTTAAAATTAAAAGTCGGCCAGATCTCTTCATTAAGAAGCCTGAAAGACGCGACTTCTGAACACAGGCGCATCAATCAGACTTCAAGAAGAGCTCCAGAGATCAAGTTTCTTCAATGGACAGGAAGACAGAAACTCAGAAGGACTGAGTATTTCATGGCGATAACTGGTTCCTACCTGGAGAAGAATTCTCTAGAAGTTGAACTTTATGCATCAAGGCGCGGCCGCAAAGAGCACTTAAAGCGATGCTTTTTTATCTTGAAATCACTTGACAGTGGTAATCTTTAGAGAAGATTAAAGGAAAGCATGAAAGTTTTGAGTTCTTGCTTATCCCTTGAAGGGAAGATAGACAAATCAAGACGAAGACCCTCAGAGCGCATGCTGTTAAAGGGAAACAGTCTAAATAATGGACTGTTAAGGGGGTAAGGCCTATTTATAGGCAAGTCACAAGGCTTACAATTAATAGCATAAAAATCATAGCCATCGGCCTTAATTCTCGTACAAATTTCAAGTCCAATAAGGAGCTGACGTGTGGATTGCCACTTCAGGAAACATCGAAGGACACAAATTTGTTGGCCCAGTGGCCTTCCACTCTAGTTTTGATGATGATTAACTCATGTAGTTATGTTTACTAATAATCTTGTGATGTTGAGTTTCAGATTATTAATCAAGATATTAGTTGGTGATTAGCTTCAACAAAGGAGCTTTGAAGCCTTTCATATGGTGATTCAAGAGCCCGAGCATCAAGATCATATATAGCACTCGTTGGAGTCAAGCTCGGTGGATCACGGTTTGGATCGAGTCGACTTGAAGACGGAGTTCATCAAGAAGATCTCGGTACCTAGTTTAGTTTTTGTTTTAGATCTATTTGTAAAGACTAGATAGTGTGATATGCTTAAGTTCACAACACACACACGTTTTATGTTTTGGATATTGGTTTTCGTTTTTGGTTTAACCGATATTGTTTTTCATGAATAGTTAAGTATCAATACAAGTTTATATGTGTTTATGTATATTAGATATGTTCTATATACATGCATGCTTCATATCTTAGACAAACTTATTTTGATATGCCTATTCATGAGTTTTGGTATTTTGGTATTTTAACAAAACATATATTTGGAATTAAAGACAAAAACTATGATATATATATGTTTCATGTATATTGGATTATATCCATATGCAACATGCTTCAAAGTGTTTAAATATCATGTTTTTGTATTTGAATAAGTTTTAGAAAAATCAAATTTCCATTTGAAAAATCTAAGTTTGAAAAAATACGGTTTTTGGTTTTTGGCAAATTTATAAGACACAAAAATGGTTCAAAAAGTTTAAATTTGTGTTGAAATTTTTCACACAAGTTTTTATTTCAATATAAAAGGATAAAACTATTTTTATGGATTTTTAAGTATTTTATGGGAATTTTTAGAATAAATTAAACCCAGTTTTTTAGTCCCATTTACTGGCTGCCAGGCTCTGGCGGTCGACCGTAACGGTCGAGACCAGAGCCGGTCGACCGTAGCGGTCGACCGAACGTGCAAGATTGTGCACTTAGCCGTGTCAGTCGGCCGGTCGACCGACCGGTCGACCGACTGAAAGCAACCCACTCTCGGTTGCTCCGGTCGACCGGACGGTCGACCGACCAAAGAGTCATTGCTCTCTGGTTCAGGGAGGGCGGTCGACCGGGCGGGTAAGGCAGCAAACGGTCAAAAATTGACCATTGGCCGGTCGACCGTAAGGTCAATTCTGACCATTTTTGGCTGCAACGGCTATAATTTTAAAGAGGCTTTAAATACCCCATTTGAGAGAGGTTTTCCTTAAGAATTTTTGAGCTAATATTTTCCTTCTCTCCAGTGTTTTTACAGCAATCAAAAGAAGTTTTTCAGCTCAAATCTTTACATTCTATTTGGTGTTTTCTAGGGTTTTGGAAAATCAAAGAAAAGTGATTTTTGGGAAAAGTGTTTTGATTCAACTTCTTCATCTTTACTTCTAGTTTTTCCTAAGGATTTTCTTTGAATATTTGTTTTCCATTCCTTTGATTTTTTCACAAACTTGAGCTTCATTCTATCCTATCTATAGGATCTTTGTGTTTGTGAGAAAAAGAGATTGGTTTGTGGTCTTTTGATCACCAAGTTGTAAACCCTAATCATTGCTTGGCTTTGTGCCTTTCCCTCATTGTGTTGAGGAGGTTGTGCAATTGGTTGCATCCCTCAAGTTGTGAGGTGATCCTTGTGTAGCTTTGTGCTTATCCCTCAAGTTGTGAGGTGATTGTTTTGGTTGGCTTGGTGCTTTGCCTCTAGTGAGAGGTTGTGGTTGTAAATAGAGGAGTTGGTACTCCTAGTTATTATATTACCCCAAATCCTCGGTGGAGATTCCCTGTATAGGAGTCCTTTGTGGACAAGCTAGTGGATTCGAAATCCTTCTGGGTGAAGGCAGGACATAGAGCTGGGTGCTCGACCTCGAAACAAATCTTGTTGTTTGCGCTTGATCCATTGACTCTTACTTTCTCTCTCTTTACATTGTGCATTGATTCATATTGTTATATCATTTGCTTGTGTGTTTGTGTGCCTCACTTGTACTTAACCATGAGAGCTTTACATAGCACCTCAACTCTTATTCACAGGAATCAAGAGAGTTAGTCCAGAGCCCTTCACCGGGAATTCGGCTACACTCGTTAGTTCTATTAAGTGTAGTTGCAATTAGTTTTTAAATTCCGCATTTAGTTCATTAGATTAGCGGTACAACCTATTCACCCCCCTCTAGGTGTACTTTCAATTGGTATCAGAGCCTACGCTCCTGATATTTGTGTTGGTCCAAAGGCCCATCACTCTAGTTTTGATGATGATTAACTCATGTAGTTATAGTACTAATGATCTTGTGTTTAATTAGTGACAGATTCATGATCAAGATCTTATAGGTGTGTAGTTTCAACAAAGGATTTAAAGTCAAGTTTTAGAGCTAGCACGGTTTGGACCAAGTCAAGAAGATGAGAAGACTTCAAGTGAAGACTTATGTCTAGGTTTGTTTTTAGAAGATTTTATTTTTAAGATAAAATGTAAAGGATAGAATAGTTGGTGGATTGCTCAAGTATACCATATGCTCACACACTCTTGATTTAGTTATATTTTTTCATAAAAGAATTTTCTTTTTAGAAAAGAGTTTTTCTTTTAGAAAAATACCGGTTTGGTTTTTGGTATTCAAGTTATATGTTTTAATCAAAACCATGTTTAGTGCTTAAATGTCAAAACATAGATATTTCACCAGTTTGTGTAGTGATCATATCCATGCACTCTATGCTTTAAAAGTATTTAAAATATCTTGTTTTTGTATTTGGTGAAGTTTTGGAAAAACAATTTTTAGAAAAACCCATTTTGGAAAAATACAACTTTTGTTTTGAGCCAAAATTTCCAAGTTACAAAATAGTTCAAATTAGTTGTAACATGTCTTGATTTTGTTCAAGCATGTTTGATTTTCAAAGTATAATGTTAAAACTATTTTTTGTAGATTTTTCATAATTTTATGGGATTTTATTGAGTAAAAAATCACCAAGTTTTCAATCCCAGAATTTCTGTCCTAGCTTCAGCCGTCGACCGAAGCCTGAAGTCGGTCGACCGGCGGTCGACCGACGTGCACAAACGTGCACGCCAGATTGCACTAGAGGGACGGTCGACCGACCCGGTCGACCGTCCAGAGATCTCTGCTCTCTGAAAATGCCCCGGTCGACTGGGTGGTCGACCGGCAGAGAACTCTGCTCTCTGTTCCAGGGACTCGGTCGACCGGCCGGTCGACCGCTGCCCCAACGGTCAGAAATATCACCGTTGATGGTCGACCGTCAGGCCGACCTGGTTCCCAACGGCTAGGTTTTCTAGCTCTATAAATTGGGGCATTTGGGGGCTGTTTTCTCCAAGATTTCAAGAAGAGTTTTGGGCTAGTTTTTCTCACTTATTTCAGTGGTTATATCCACAAGCTTTAGAGCTACATTTCCAAATCAAAAAGGGAGTTTTATCAAGAGTGTTTAAAAGTGATTCTTGAGTTTTCCTCCACCATTTCCATCCTAGTTTTTCTCACACAAACATTTAAGCTATTGTTTTCCATTATATTTGCAAAAGGGGAAAACTTACAAATAAAAGTTTGAGGAGATAAATTACAAGTATTCTTAAAAAGATTACAAGTAGATCTCCTCAGAGATTCTGGAGAAGTGTGCCGATAGGAGTCTGGTCAGCGCGCGACCACTTTGTCCCTTTAACGATGCGAGCGATGAGATTCCCTTCTCACCTGGTTCCGGGAATCAGAGAATAGAGGGTTGGTAGAACCCTCTTGCTACTTCTCAAAACCGCCTTCTATGAGAAATTCCTTCTCGCCTGGTTCCGGAGATTCCTTGAGAAAAAGGGTTATTAGGGTATCAACACCCTGAAGAGAGAAGTATTTCTCTAAAAAGTCTCTGAATTCGAGAACGCACGGTGCGTGATAAAGAAGCCTCTGCTTGTGGAGTCCTCTCTCTCTACAGTCGAAGAAGTCGTCGTCGTCTTCTCTCAGAAAGAAGCTCTTCCTCCCTTGTGCCCCTGGTGGGCTATTTATAAGGAGAGCAAGGGTATAATCGTTCCCTTGAAGATATGGAAACAGATTGAACCGAATCTGTTTGAATTTGGAAAGTAGCCTTGTTGCGAGGCTAAGATAGCTTCTGCGGAGCTAGAAATGGCAGGTCGGTTGATCTTCTTGATCTGTTTTGATCCTTTCCATATTGTTGGAGGATTTTCTCTGATCTTCTTACTCATTTTAAGAGAGTCAAGAGATTGTGGCAATCAATTGCCCAATTTGATCTCGGATTCGATCTTAATCGGATTTGATCTGATTAGATCCGATCTCATCTGGAGATTTGATTGGTCAAGGTTGACCATAGCAGACCAATAGCGGAGCTACCAGCATTGAGCTCACAGCAGAGCTAGAGGCAATTTCTGGCGAAGTCCGAAAAGAGGCTTTTCGGGGAGTTAGAAATCTTCTGCGACGAAGCTGTAAATTAGCTTTCTGGCGATGTTTTGAATGGCTTCAAGGCGGAGTTGGATGATCCTAGCCTCTCAAGCGAGGCTATCTCTTAGGCTCATGTGATGCTAAGTGCTAGCACCTTAGACCTGCTGAGGTCTGTTCAGAAACAATCCGGGTTCACTGTCTGCTTGCTGGATCAGTGGAGTCCAAGTTGCTTCCCTGTCCCTCGAAGATGGGTAAAAACTGGTCTTCAGCTCGTCTGTCACTTGTCTTTTGTAAATGTCAACAAGTTTAGACATTGTTCAGACCAATCAGAATCTTATCTTTTTTAAGTGTCAACAAGACCCCCTTCAAAGTTTTCGAAAGTCTGCAATAGCTCAGACTTCGAAACACTTTGAACTGCTTTGATCGGTGGTGTATGGAGTATGAACGTCGCCATGATGGTTGTTCAGCTTCGCTTCAATCATCCTACTTTGGGATAAATTTGCCGAAGAATTGTGCAAATTCACGACTCTAAGTAGCTTCGCGTGCGGGTAGCTCCGCATCTGGGCTTCCGGGAATATGTTCGCTCGGGAGCGTATGTCGCTTTCCCGAGACCAACTGCCGTGGGTCGATTTCAAGGAAGATTACTCCTCTCTTACGCTGACCGAGGGAGATATTCTCCGATTTGCACGTTTCCAAGGGAGGATATTCTCTTTCTTCAAGGTGCCATAAGTGCCTTTATGAGGAGACGTTTCTCCCTTTGCACGGTTCCAAGGGAAAACTGTCCCTTTTATCAAGGCGCAATAAATGCCTTAAATGCGCTCGTGCTTCCACGCTTGAGGTGGCAGCGCTCAGGCCATGAGGCCTATAAATAGGACGCTTGAGGTCCTCTGAAGAGAAGTGGTCTGCTCTTCTTCTCTTCTCTGGTTGAGAGAGATACTCAGATCTCTGAATTAGTGGGAATGCCCACTCTGGTTATTATCTGGCCAGGACCGGTAAGTCTTGATCATTCAACGACTTCACCGATTTTAGGGAATTCATCTCCCTAATTTAGCTTTGACAGCTGTAGGCTGTCTAAAATGACTAACAGACCAGCCATTAAGGAAGCAGAGTCTCAAGCTCTAGACGCGAGAAATCGATGCTCGCGTCTCAGCATTAAGACGCGTTGGCTCTACACCCGCGTCTCAACGTTCAGACGCGTCGGCCCGAAGCCCGCGTCTCAGCATCAAGGCGCATCGGCCCGACGCCCGCGCCTCAGCATCCAGACGTGAAGGCCCGAAGCCCGCGTCTCAAGGCGCGTTTGGCTCGACGCCCGCGTCTCAAACTTCAAGGCGCGTTTGGCCCAACGCCCGCGTCTCAGTTGCAACTGCCCTGATTGCGGGGCCAGTCACCGCGCATCTAGCGGGTAGTGGCCCCTCATTCGGGAGCGTTTTCAGGAGGCACCTTCACCCCCTGAGATCCCTATAAATAGCCTTGTTTGCTATGAAGAGAGGATCGGAGTTTTTTGGAGAAGGGAGAGAACTTTGAGAAGATCGAAGCTTGGGCAGAAGATTGGAGTTTTGAAGAGAGAGAGCTTTGAGATAAGGCATCATCAAAAATCGATCGAATCCAGGCAGGAGGATCATCAAGAGAGAAGCACGACTCTTCAGCGAGCTTACTGAGTACTAGCCGCTCTTCGCCTACCTCCTCTTTGAGAGTTTTGGTAGACGGAGCTGAGTTACTCTTTCTACCGACCGAAGAGAAGACCCCCGACGGTCCAGGACGGTCATCTGGTCAACGGAGAACAAGATTCACTCTCCATCGCCACACGAAGAACCCAGCCTTAAACAAAGGGAAGATTCAGACATCCTCCCTCCCTTGTAACTGGAAAAGAGGGAAGAGTAGTTCTTTTGGTTGTAATCGTTTCGCTTGAATCAAGGAAATCTTTTACAGCTAAAACCACTTTCTCCGACCACCAAATTTTCCGGCCCCGTACAAGAGATGGCGACTCCGCTGGGGACTACCTTCGTTACTGACGAGCGCACCGTGGTGCAAGATGACGTTCTCCGTAAGGGGAAAATGGTCGAATCCCTCGTCGTCGAGTTCGACCAGGCGAAGTATGAAGAGTTCCTCTCTTCTGGCTCCAAGAGCCCAAAGACCCGCGTCTGCCGCAGGGTCTCAAGTGGACAGCCCCCTGAAGCCCAATCTGAGGCTCTGTCGGGTGCTCCTGCTGCCCACTGTGCCAAGTTTGGTTCACGCGCCGACGCCTCCCAGAAGGCCCGCGTAACCTCAGACTCCTCTGCTGCGATCAACCGCGTCGCGCAGAACACACGCGCCAACGCCTCTCTGAAGGCCCGCGTGGTCCCCGGCACATCTACTGGTGCGATCGACCGTGTCGCACATAACGCTCGCGTCAGCGTCTCTCAGGAGACCCGCGTGGCAAACACCCCTGGTTCTACAAACCAGGAAGTTGTTGGCTTCTCTCTTCCTCCACGGCGCAATCGGAATGCCGAGCGTCGACAGAGAAGACGCGCGTCAACACTCGGTCGGAACCATTGGTTTTCTGACTGGGGTTGAACGCAGCGTACGATCCGATGCCTTGCCCGCACCTCGTCCAGTGCGAGAGATCCGCGTTTGGCGACCCAAACGCGAGACTCCCCAAGTTGGGCCTTCTGGAGACCAACTTGCCACACGCCAAAGCGAAGCTTCTGCGTCTTGTCAAACGCAGGAAGCACGCGCCCATAGGCGTGGGGCCCAGCAGCCCACTCTCTCCCAAGTCTCTCTGCTCCAACGCAGCAGACAGCAACGCGGAAGTCGCGTCTCATATCAACAGAGACGCCAGATGCGCGTGACGCAGCCGTGACGCAACGGCCGCGTTTCTGAAACCGGTGTCCAGGCTGAACAGCACATGACTGTCTCCCGTCGTCCACGTTGCGAGACCAGTCTCTTTAATCCCCCTCCCACAGATTTGAGGGATTATTTGACAAGGAAAAGGAGTGCCAATCAGACCACTTCTCCATGCTGCTGTCAACAGCTCATCCAGATGCTCTCTGGATGCCATTGCGAGTCAGGCGTGCACCAGCCGTCTTTAATTAGACAGCTGACCCTGATTCCCCCGTCAGCCAAGAGAAGACGCTCCCACAGGAGGAGAACCTTCTCAGATGTTGAATACCCGGAGCTTACTGCAAACATGACTAGCAGAAGCAAGGGAAAACAACTAATGGTCAACTCAGAGGAATCTGACTCTGAACCGGAGGGGGTGTATCAACACACTCGCACCCGGACAGGGGCCATTCCCCCAATTGACTATAATGCCTTAGCCCGCGGCATTAGAATGGGTGGTTCTCACTCCGCTATAGTGGAGTCGCAGGCTTCAAACTCTTCCGTCGAGAAGGAGGCTTCCGCCTACATGGCCGACACTCCTGAGGAGACGACCAGGCGTTTAGAGCAGACGCAGAAGCACCAGATGGATATAATCGCCTCTCAATAGAGATCCATTGACTCCCTCAAGCATATGCTTGAGAAATTGCTTGAAGAAAGAGCGAGATCTCCTCCTAGACGACCGAAGGGGAAAGGGAGAAAGGGAGGAAGCCCACCCTCCGAATCTTCTGACGAGACACGGCGATCTACCTCGGATGTGTCCAAACCCTCGTCGCAGGCAAGAAGCGACCCAGACCCGGGAAAGGCTCATGCTAAAAGAATGAGTCAACTGGAGCAGCGTCTCGAGGCCCTTACCAACCGTAAAGGCCTCCAAGAAGCAGGAGTGGTCCGGCCCTATCCGGCTGAGTGGGACTTAGTTCCATACCCTCCTAAGTTCAAGGCTCCAACCCTCCAAGCATTCGACGGGAAGGGTCACCCAACCAGCACATCTACTACTTCAAATCCCAGACCGGGAATGTGGTAGATAACGATGCCATCCTGGCGCGACTGTTCATCGGCACCCTGAAAGGGTTGGCCTTTGAATGGTTCATGAAGCTCCGGAAGGTTCCATCAAGAACTGGGGCGACTTGGAGAAGCTGTTTCTAACACGCTTCTTCGAAGATGATTCGGAGGTCACAATGCCTACCCTTTTAGCTACAAAACAGCGAAAGGGAGAGTCCGTCAAGTCTTTCGTAGAAAGATTTCGGAACATGGCACTCCGATGTCCAAGCGGCATGACCCAGGCCACCCTGGTGGAAACATGTCGCCATAATCTCCAAACCTCACTCCTTGCTCAAATAGGAGTTGCTGAAAGCCGCACCTGGAAACAATTAGTCCAGCAAGGTGAACAGGCTGAGGAGATTGTCGCCCGCGTCAGAGCGGAAGAAGGCAAGCCCAGGCCAGAGAGGTCGACAAGGCGTGCACCAGACACCTCCCTCCAGACGAAGCGGAAGGATAATTTGGCAACGGAGACCAAATCTCCCACCAAACCTCAAACAGGCAGGGCAAGTGGCTCTTCAAGCCAGCCGCGCCCCAACAAGCAGTATTCCTTCAAGGAGGAACATGTCGATTCGCTCTTCAAGCTACTCAACAAGAGCAATCGACTGAAGCTCCCTGAAATTAGGCGCCCGGAGGAAGTCGGCAAGACCGACAATCCCACCTACTGCTTATACCACAGGATGCTCGGACATCCTACCAAAGCTGCTACGTCTTTAAGGACATCCTTCAAGCTCTGATTGACGCGGAGGTATTAAAACTCCGACCGGAGCAGAAGAAGATGACGGCCAACATGACGTCGATTCTCCAGTTTGGGACACGACCCCCGACACCCGTGGGGGTGATCTCTGTCCCGAAAGGAGAACTGAGGGTGGTCAACACAGACCCTCATCAGCAGCAGGAGAAAGGCTTGGTACCCGTCCCTACACCTCGAGGGGAAATCATGTGGGTCCACCCTGACCTCGTCGACGAGCAACAATGGACGACTGTGACCAACAGGAAGTCCAAAGGCAAAGGGAAGGCTTCATCTTGCCATGTGATATGCGCCTCCTCTCGAGAAGCGGACACTGATGTTCCCTCGCTGACTGACTCAGAAGAGGAAACAATAGTCCTGGCCGCAGAGCCCAGCCAACCTACGGCGGGGACCCGTTCAGGACAGGCATACTTGAAGCAGTACGGCGAGACAGCAGCGGCTTCTCCGCAACCAGCCGTGGAACCAGCCAAGCCCTCCTCTAAACAGCCTGGGGAGAAGCAGAAAGAAACTCGGTTTTCTCGAGTTCTTGCGAAAGGTGTAACGGAAGGATCCTCGACACCTTACAGTTTTGATGTCTTGGCTCAATTAGCCAACATCCCGGCACGCATTACCTTGTATGAGCTCCTGAGGCTATCAAAGTCAACCAGAGAGGCTCTACAAGAAGCTTTGGCCAATGCTGAGGTCTTCATGACTCGTGTGCCAAGGGAGGAAGATGTAGAGGATTGCCTCCACGCCTCCCCAAATGCTCCCTGCATCACCTTCACAACAGATGACATGCAGGTTAAAGGGAAGCATGACCGACCCCTATACTTCACAGGGTATATTGGGTCATCCGAGGTGAACCGCATCCAGGTAGACCCAGGGTCCGCGCTGAGTATCATACCTCGCCGGGTCATGCAATTTCTAGGCATTCCTACCCATCGTCTGAGCCCTACCCAGACGACTATTTACGGGTTCAATGCCAACAGCTCCCGCCCAATGGGGAAGATCAAGCTCAAATGCCAGATCCGGAGCCTCAAGTCAGAAGTGACGTGTTACGTCATTGACGCGGACACTTCCTACAACCTGTTGCTGGGACGACCATGGATTCACCGCAATTCCATCGTTCCCTCTACTCTCCACCAAGTCATGAAATACATTGACGAGAGTGGACAGGTCCGAACGTTGATTGCCGAAAGGCATCCGTTTAAAGGGGTTGAAAATTATTTCACGGACTCCCTCTTATATCAGGATCCGGAGGAGACTAATGAAACCCCACAACCAGAGGAGCCAGACTCTGGTAATGAAGCTGACATTGAGCCTGAGAAAGAAGAGTGCCTGTGGGAGTTGGAGCCCATTGTAAAGAGCACTAATAAGCTCGATGTTGATACCACCGACGATGCGGGTGGTTGGTACATTAATGAAGATTTAGACTTTGCGTATTTTCCTGTGTATGTTTCCGATTCAATACCGTCGGATACCACTACCGACGTGGACGATGACCTCTGGTCGGCAATAGATGCTTTGACATCTTTGCATGTACCGGTGAAATCATCCTTCGGGACATACCAAGATAATGGTGACGCGCAAGAGTCTGTATTCATGGTTCCAGCCAGACGAAAAGGCCAAAGACCAATATTTTTTGGGCGAATCGCGTCTGAACCAATGCCCCACGAAGAATCGGAAGGTGAGGATGAATCCCCTCAGTTCGATCATTATGAACCGAGAACGCTCAAGATGATGAAGCGCATGGGGTATGATCTAACCAACAGGCCTGGGTTGAACTTCGGAAAAGGAAGAAGAACACTGCTTCGATCCTTTGTACCGAAAGGGAAAACCCCTGATTACTATCATCGACGCGCCGGGGGTTGGGCTATATATCAACTCCAGTGCCATCAGCCTCTGATTCGGAGAGACTGTCAAGCCATGACTGCTCATCAGACACGTCGTCATGGGAATCAGATGTCAGTGTCGGCAACATCTTCAAAGGGCTTTCAGTAAACATGGTTTCGACAAGCCATATGGAGGATGAAGATGAAGAAATGATCCAATCTGATACAGACCCTTGGATCAGACATTTGAATGCTCTTTGGGACATCCGCTTTGAACAGCGTGAGCCACCCACAGAAGACAAGGTTGTTCAAGTCAACCTAGGAGATGAAGACAATCCTAAACCCATCTTCATAAGTGACGGCCTGTCGCCTCCAGAGAAGAAGGATTTAATATCTCTTGTACAAGAGTATATAGATGTCTTCGCCTGGAATTATGAGGACATGCCTGGACTTGATCCTCAAGTGGCTATGCATCGCCTCAACATCAATCCGGACATGAAGCCTGTTAAACAACAGCAGCGACGGTTCCGTCCAGAGATAATGGAGGCAATCCAATCAGAAGTCAGGAAGCTTATTGACTCCGGCTTTATCAGGGAGGAACAGCATCCCGATTGGGTAGCCAACATCGTCCCCGTCGCCAAGAAGAACGGGAAGATCCGGATTTGCATTGACTTCCGTGATCTAAACGAGGCCTGCCCCAAAGACGAATTCCCATTGCCAATCACAGATGTCATGATTGACAATACTTGTGGATTCGAGCGAATGTCCTTTATGGACGGGTTCTCAGGATATAATCAAATCAAGATGTATCCCGATGACGAAAAGCACACCTCCTTCAGGACACCTCTAGGGGTATATTGCTACACCGTCATGCCCTTCGGTTTGAAAAATGCGGGGGCAACCTACCAAAGGGCCATGAATGCCATTTTCCATCGGCAGATACGCAAAACGGTGGAATGTTATGTCGACGACATCGCGGTGAAAAGCCGCACTAAAGGTGATCACATAGCAGACCTGAGGGTGGTCTTCGACATCATGCGGGCTCATCAATTGAAGATGAACCCACCAAGTCCTTCCTGGGGTAGCCAGTGGCAAATTCCTAGGGTTTGTTGTGACTTCCACAGGAATCCATTTGGATCCGGAGAAAGTCCGTGCTATCCAAGAGATGCAACCCCCCAGAAGCCTCAAGGAGCTCAGAGGATTACAAGGACGATTGGCATACATCCGCAGATTCATTTCAAATCTCTCCGGGAGATGCCAACCCTTCGCTAAGCTGATGAAGAAGGGCGTTTCGTTCATTTGGGACGACGCTTGCCAGCAAGCATTTGAGGAGATCAAGCACTACCTCACCCAACCACCAGTCCTGGCGGCTCCGGTATCCGGAAAGCCTTTCCTGGTGTACGTCCGATCAATGGATCATTCTTTGGGAGCTCTACTAGCTCAGAATGATGACCAGGGGCGAGAACAAGCAATCTACTACCTAAGTAGAACGATGATCGGAGCCGAACATCGGTATAACCCGATCGAGAAGGAATGTTTGGCACTGGTGTTCGCCATTCAGAAAATGCGACACTATCTGGTGGGCCAAACCATAAATGTCATATCCAAAGTCAACCCCCTGAGGTTACTTATGACAAAGCCTTCTTCACTAAATGGCCGGCTGGCAAAATGGGCCATATTGCTATCACAATATGAGATGCATTTTCTGCCACAAAAAGCCATTAAAGGACAAGCGGTGGCGGACTTCCTAGCTGAACACCCAGATCCCAGGGCAGCCAAACTCTACGAGGATCTCCCAGATGAGGTCGCCGAAGTCTGCCTAGCTCAGACGTCGTTCGAAAGTCAAGTATGGCAACTTTTCTTCGACGGTGCATCAAGGGTAAGCTCGAAGGGACACACAGTAGCGGGGGTAGGAGTGGTACTCGTCTCCCCACAAAATTACGTGATTCCCCGAGCTATCTCGTTAACCGAGCCCTGTTCCAACAATGTGGCGGAATACAACGCTCTTTGATTGGGATGCAATTCGCCGATGAGATTGGCGTTAAAAATCTCGAGGCATACGGTGATTCTAAACTCATCATCAGCCAAGTTCACGGAGAGTATGAGGTCAGGCATGAAGATCTAGTACCCTACTACAACGCGACAATCCACATGGCCGAGAGGTTTCAAACTTCTACATCGACCATGTACCGCGCAAGCAAAATGCGCATGCAGATGCACTTGCATCCCTTGCTGCCTCCTTAGCTCTTCCAGCTGGAGCAATGGAGAAGGTATTCGTCTATAGCCACGACCTATACTGCCCAAAAAGTCCCCTCGGAGACTACCAGAGGTCAACGGGAGATCGTCGCGGTAAGGAAACACTTGAAGTGTCGACCGATCCAGAGCTTACAGACTGGCGATTCCCCTACATTGATTTTGTCTTATACGGCATCTTGCCCGAAGACACCAGGGAGGCGGCTGCCATCCGAAGGAAAGCCTCCAAATTCTACTACAATGCGATTTCGCGAACATTGTATCGTAGATCGCATGATGGGATCCTGCTCCGGTGCCTCTCATCAAAAGAAGCCCACGAAGTGTTGAAAGAAGCCCACGATGGTACGTGTGGAGCTCATCAACCTGGCCCGAAGCTGGCAAACCGACTCCAAAGATTGGGTTACTACTGGCCCAAGATGGTTGCCGATGCTGTTGCCTATGCCAAAAGATGTCACGCCTGTCAAATACATGGCGATTTCATCCATCAAGCACCAGGATACCTCCACTCTACGACCTCTACCTGGCCGTTCGAAATGTGGGGGATGGACGTGGTTGGTCCTATCACCCACCATCATCAAAGGGACATCGGTTCATCCTAGCGATAACCGATTACTTCTCAAAGTGGGCCGAAGCTATCCCTTTGAAAGAGGTGAAATCTTCTAACGTGATCAAGTTCGTGAAACATCACGTTATTTACCGCTTCGGTGTGCCTCGGCGGATTGTCCATGACAATGGACCCCAGTTCATCAGCCAGGCTTTTCAGAGATTCTGCGCCAAGTTCAGAATCCAGAGTGTGTCATCAACGGCATACTATCCGCCCGCTAACGGCCTCGCAGAAGCTTTCAATAAGACTATTGGCAAGCTTCTCAAGAAATTCGTCTCGAAAAGTCAACGAGACTGGGACGATAAGTTGGGCGAATGCTTATGGGCCTATCGCACGACTGTGCGAACCCCAACTAAAGCCACGCCATTTTCCTTGGTGTACGGATGCGAAGCCGTCCTTCCACTGGAAATCCAAATTCCATCTCTTCGCGTCGCCTTGACAGCGGAAATGACAACAGAGGAGAAGCATCGACAGCGACTCCAAGAATTGGAAGCCTTGGACGACAAGCGTCTGCAGGCCCAACAACAAATCGAGCTTTACCAAGCTCGTATCACCAGAGCCTTCAACAAGAAAGTCAAATCGCGAACTTTCAGGAAAGGCGACCTCGTCTTAGCCGTCCGAAGACCCATGGTCATGACACACAAGACGAAAGGAAAATTCCAACCCAAATGGGAAGGACCATTTGTGGTAGAGTCAGTCTACTCAAATGGATCGTATCGCCTCATAACCTCAAATGGCGATACACTCATGATGCCAATCAATGGCAAATTCCTGAAGAAATACTATCCCTAGATGGCATTCTTCCACCGATCAAGTTAAAAATACACCTCTGATCAAACATCCGACGCCCTTGACGGCTAAGGATAGAGGAAAATGTTGGCTTTTAAGTCCAACATAAGTCTTCGACAACTCATCATGCTGAGGGGAAAGCATGGCTAGCCCAACTCAAACGGTAGTTGGTAAAGGCATGACAAACCCGTTGACAGCTGAGGATTTGCTAAAAATCCTAAGGGACACGTTCCCATTTGATCCGACGCCTCCGACGGCTAAGGATAGAAGAAAATGTTGGCTTTTAAGTCCAACACAAGTCTTCGACAACTCATCATGCTGAGGGGAATAGCATGGCTAGCCCAACTCAAACGGTAGTTGGTAAAGGCATGATAAACCCGTTGATAGCTGAGGGTTTGCTAAAAATCCTAAGTGGACTTGATTCCACTCTTCCCTCCAAAAATCCCTTTACCAATTCTCATCCATAGAATGGTAGGACCACAAATGCAATCATTACCATGTTAACACTATACCTCTGGTAATGAATACTCTTTGTCGAGTACAAACCTGGCTTGTTAACTCTGCATAGAGTAACAAACTCTCAAATTTGCCAAGTTAACACTATACCTCTGGCACCTCAAATTCCACTTGTCAATTCTCATCAATAGAATGACAGGTCCTCAAATTGCTCCTATCGCAAGCAAATTCTTGTCAAGTTAATATCACACCTCTGACAAACTACTGTTTAAGTTAACATTACACCTCTAAGCAGTACATCGAGTGCCTGTCAAGTTAATATCACACCTCTGATAGTCACCTTTCTTCAGACTTCCATATCGAAGCTGAAATGGACGATGCCAAGTTAACACTACACTTCTAGCATCCGAGTCATTGCTAAGTTCAACAATATACCTATGGCTATGACCTTTCCTCGACTTCTTTTAAGCCGAGACGACTAATGCCAAGTTCAACATTACACCTCTAGCATTACTATCACTGTTAAGTTAAACATCACACCTATGACAGTGACACCCTCAGTTTTTCCCAAATAAAACTGAGATGCTGATGAGTTAGGTTAATATCACACCTCTAACTCACATCCTTGTCAAGTTAACATTACACTTCTGACAAGACTACTTCTAAACCGTTAAGTTAATATCACACCTCTAACGGTAAAAATCCTACTAGATTCCCCACGAGTCTAGTTTCATTTGATATTCTCCCCAACCGAGTATCAAATTCATTTTAGAGGCAGTGTTGGTTAACATTACACCATAAACAATGCTTCCATCAAAATCCCCAGCTGATCTTAAATCAAGTTAATCCCATATCCTTGATAAAAGTTCACCTTCTCTGGGGTACGCGCTCCACTTGTCACTTTCTTTTATAAAGTGGCGGTCCACCAAAATCATTCTTTTGCTTCTAAAACAAAACGTTCAAGACAACAGAAAGAGGCAAAAAGAAAAGTGTCACTTTTATTCATATCCAAACAATGAAAGTGATACAAAACGCTCTCTTATACAATAAGATTGAGTGTTACAATTAAGGAGTACAAAGAAGTCCCTCTCTCTCTCTGAGGCCGTACTCACTCCTTGAAACTGCATCTGATCCCAGGTGCACAATTGGAACCGTTGCACTTTGATGCATGACGCCAACTTCGAAAGCGCCCTAGCTGACCAAGCCAAGAGCAATGGTGTTCTTGAGGTCCGGTGGCAACAGAAGGTCCTGCATCCCTTCGTTCAGGCGCGTCTCTTTCCCTAGCAGATCATCCAACAAACATGGAGTCACTCTTGGGGTGAGAGCAGAAGTTTCGGAGTCATCACAAAGGATGCCACCCTCCACTCGGTCCAGCGGCAGCAGAGAGTCCTGCATTCATCACCATCCCTTTCCCCAGCAGGCCATCCAACGGACTGTCCTCGATGTCACTTCTGGGGTAGGGAGAGGAAGAGGATCCCTCCGCCACCGTAACCGCCGGACCACCCTCGCCGATACTCAGCCTATCCATCTCTTGCACCAGATCTGAAGAGATCTTGGCGAGGGTTGGGTCCTCGTCAGAGATATAATTTAATCTCTCACAAAACGACGAGGACCATAATTTAATCTCTCACAAACGAATGTGGAGCAAGTTCGCCAGCCGGTATATTCTTTCTGGGGCCCAGCAAACCTGAAAAAGGACAAGCAAGCCTACCTGCAAAGAATAAGCAAGAGAGTCAGAAAATCTGGAACTCAGTACATTTTTATAAAGGAAACTGAGTAACAGAACGCGGCAGCCATTCAAGACTTCAGACGCGGGAATGACCCGCACAGGCAAACAGACGCAAGTCAAACTGCACCACGCATAGATTCAAACGCGGCCTCAGTTTGTACCCGCGCCTAATGCACCAGACGCAAAGAATTTCAGAACGCCAAAAATTGCCATCTCTCTGTTGGGTGAACAGGAGTTGCAAGATTCAGGTCTGAAACGCGCCAAGGCAGTAAAACGCAATGGGCAAAGCCAGCGTCAAGCGCCTGCATTCAGAGAAGTCAAGTCACTGGCACAAATTCCAGAGGAGGAATGCACCGGGACTTCATTCAGATCATCATACCGAAGTTCAGGCTATACACATCATCGGGGGACATACCAGCAGAGACCTCTGGCCAGAGTTGGCCTCTCTGCACCCAAACGCAGGCGTCCAAGATGATCCGAGAGGGGGTTCTTCTTGAAGAGACCAAACCGAAGCGTGAGAGCTCTGGGTCATCTTCATCCTCGGAATTACCTTTGTCCATGGAGACGGAGTCCCTATCAAGAAACTCTTTTCTGAAGAAGGTGGGATTTCTCAGAGCAATCCAAAGAGAAATAATCCAAGCTTGGATTATAGAAGGGGAGCGCACCCTATTTATAGGCAGGCCCTAATAACTGCCATTAATGGGGCGTTAATTGGAACCGTCACGCACGATTGTCAAAGCCCAGTGGAGGATTGACGCGTGAAACGACGCTTTGGGAACCATCACGCACGATTGTCAAAGCCCAGTGGAGGATTGACGCGTGGAACGCCGCTTTGGAAACCGTCGCAAGCACCGATTTTCAACCGCCCGCGTCGGTTTTGCCTTTAAGGGCAGTAACTCCTGAGTCCAATGAGGAGTTGACGCGTGGATACCTGCTTTGGAATCAACGGATGACTCGGAATCCCAATCGACAGAGGAGACCTGACGAGCAAAGATCTCCTAAAATCTTGAGTCAGATCACATTAGACGCAGGTGGGAAAGCCGCGTCCCTTCAGCAGACAAGGCTGCATCTCTTGCGTCTGCCCGATCCGCGCAAGACAGATTTGCGTTATTCAGAGCTGCGTCTCACCTTGTGATTGACGCTGCGTCTCAGGGACTGACAGCCGCGTCTTACTTTACGGATCAATGCCGCGTCTCATCTTTTGATTGACGCCGCATCTCATCAAGAAGACCGCGTTCCGATTTGTGATTGACGCCGCGTCTCATCAAAAGGACTTAGTAGAATCTAAGTTCTTATGAAATGATGACCGCGTCTCACTTTATGATTGACGCTGCGTCTCAGTAAAAGGACTTAGTGAAATCTAAGTTCCGGTAGACTGATGACCGCGTCTCACCCTGTGGGATTAATGCCGCGTCTCGCCAAGACCGCGTCTCATTAAAAGAACTTAGCCCTACCTAAGTTCAGTAATCACAACTAGTGATCAAGAGTTGGACTCATCCACAACAGAACAAAGAAATTGGGACAAAAGCTTTAAAGAAAACTTCTATTATATCAAAAAATGATAGAAGTGGATACAAACACTCTTAATAAATAGAGTGTCCTTTTCTCTTTACAAAAAAAAAAGAAGAAGAAAAGAAGGCTAAATGTCCTGGCTCGCCAAGGAACGGATTTGTTCCCTAAGGCGGTGAATCTCATGCTGGCGCGTCCTCTCAGCCTCCATGATAGCCCGGTCCCGCAGCTCCGTCTCAGATAAGAAACTCCTGGCAGCCAGCTGCATCCGCAGAGATTCCACCCTGGAAGATTGCAGGGATAGACTCTCTTCAGCACGCGCCGTAGCAGCCCGTTGCTCCTCAAGCTCCTTTTTGAGGGAAACAAGTTTCTCCTCATTTAGCGCAAGAACAGCTTCCGCCTTGGCGATAATGTCCCGAGTTCTGAGGATGACCTGCTCCGTGCTCTGCACACTGAGCTCAGATTCCCTCGAATCTCCGGCTAATTTTTGAAATTCAGCCTTGGAATATTCAAGGTCACGGACCTCGGCAGTGATCTGCGCCTCCGCCTCCTGTCGCTCCCGTTCCTGAGCAGCTAGGAGCCTAGTCAGGATGGCCTGGGCCTCACCGGAAGAACCAGCATCTTCCAAAGATTCCAGCTCCCGCAGGTTATCTCCAAGTTGCTCTACCACCTGCAGGCATGCCCTGGCAAAGTGAAGGGCCTCCCGCCAATTCGACGCTCACGGCCATATTTTCAAGAAGCCTCTGGGCGAACTGGAAGGTGCTGTGTCCACGGAAGATGAGATCAATACAGGATCCCATCGAGGTGAAGAATTGTTGCACCATCTGACGTGCCAGCTCCCCCATGTCTTCACCACCTAGAAGCTTCCCGACCCTTTTTCTGTCACGGGATAAGGGATATAGGGCGGGTCTTCTCGCACAAGAGCCGTGCCGGCCGTCGATGTGGCAAGAGCAAGACTACCCACTGGCGCTTCCTGGAGCGCCGCCTCTGCAGGAGCTTCCACGACCAAGAAGGAGTTGTAAGCACAACCTCTTCAGAAACTTCCACCGAGGATTGAGCTGTGTGGCCTTCTGGAAGGGTGCCGATCGTCAGACTCCCCACCTGAGCCCCCTCAGTCAGAGCTGCCTTACTAGGTTCGAGGTCCAGAGGCGTCGAGTCCTGTAGAATGGGAGTCTCCCCAGCTTCAGCAGTAGCCTTCTCCACCGGCGGAGTGAGAGCCTCCTCAGCCTCAATGGTTGTTTCCCCTCCTGGCAAAGGGGAAGGCTCCCCAACTTCAACAGCTGCCCCCACTGAGGTTGTCTCGGCAACCGAAGCCTCAACTCCCTCGGGCTGAGCCCCGGTACCTCCAGCTGACCCTGCAGTACAAAAGAAGAATGTTAGAACATCCTCTTCAACATGAAAAAGAGAATTAAACAGAAGGAGAAAAGAATACCGTCAGTGGGAGCAATTGTCGCAAGTGACGATGGCGCCATCGAGGGCTCACCCTCATGTTGTTCCTCCTCCGAGACGTCAAAGAATCCGCCCTGATCAGGAAGAGCGGGTTCATCGCCATAGTCGACTTTATCTTCAAAGTCACTTTCTCCCGATGACGAAGAAGACGATAGCGCACACGAGGAAGCTCCGCAACAGGAGCCTTACCCCAATCACCCCAGTGGTAGGACTAGGGTCAACTGCCCGAGGATTGGAAATAAAGACGCTAGGAGACCCCGGCTGCTGTACCTCGTCTCTCCCTTCATGAGCAGGAGGAAATTCGGGCTGAGTTGAGATTCCTGGAATCTCGACATCCTCTTCGCCCATTATGTCAATCTCCGGTGACTCAGCATCACCAGCAATAAGGGGGCGCTCAACAAGCTCCCCTTCCTCCACGGTCTCGCTGCGTGACCTAGGAGCACGGACCAAGCTTGGAAAATCTTCATCTTCCAGCGGTTCCTCAACTCTAACAGGGACACCTTCAGGGAACCTCAACTCCAGCAGAGATAGCTCTGGATTGAGAGACTTCAGCCGTTAAGTCCCTCCGAGCCTTCTTTGGGGCAGGCTCAACTACAGAAGCAGAGCGTCGACGACGCTTCCTCGCCAATTGCTTCGACCTCCTTGCCGGTCGCGGCTCCACTCTCATTGCTGGTGGCTCCGCCCTCGTCGCTTGCGGCTTTGCCCTTGCCGGTCGCGGTGCCGCCCTCACTACTGGGGGCTCCCTCCTCGATCGTTTCTCGACCTCCCTCTGAGCTTTCAGGTACTGGTCGAGGAGTTTAGTACGTTTACTGGATTCAGACCTCTCCTCGAGACTGGCATTGATACTCTCAAGACATGAAGACTCCGGAATAAGATCTGGCGTCTGGCCGGCTTGGGAGTACCAAATACAGAAGCTGAAGCTCATACGGCACTTAGGCGCCTCGTCGGGTAGATGGAACGTTGCTCCCGTCCCTCCCCCACACTGTAATACCAAGCCCGAGCGCCTTCGAACAGATTCCCGTCAAAGGCAAGTTGAGCATTGGGATTCCCGACGTAAAGCTGATCATAGCCAAATTGTCGGGCAAAACGACTTGGCATATACGGCTCGATAGTGCAGGAAGTTCCTTGGCGAAACAGCACATATCCTGGTCGTATATTGATCAACCACCAGAAGGCTCCAGCAGGCAATTGCGAGAAGTCATCCCGCCCAGCGACATCCGTGAACAGCTCCCCGGGGCTGCACCTTGAACCTCTGGAAAGCAGCGGTTGAGCTGGTAATTGGCGGCACAGGAAAGACGCTTCCTAATGTAATACAGGTAGGTGTCATGCCACTCTGAACGTTCCAGCCGCTGCACAAATGGGATATGATCCACGCTCCCACGCGCCGCCGTCATTAGAGAAGGGCAATGCATCACGTACCAAGCATGAGGTACGTGTAACAGCTCAATTCGCGGGTTGGGGTGCCTCACCGTCGGGTTCCCCTCTGAGTCGGTATACGGCTCCCCCACGAGAATTAGCAGTCTTTGGGGGTCCGCAGAAGCTCTTGGTCACACCCGCAGCCCGCTTTGAATACCAGCCACCACGGCGGAAGAAGGGCTATGGGGTGGCCATGAGCCAAGAGTACCGCCGGGTACACCACATCTGCCACAATAACTTCATGTGGTAGCGTGGGCACCACACACATCTTCAGCCACAACATCAGGAAGCCCGCCACAGCGCCTGATCAGAAATAGGGGTCCGGGCTTGATGGTGAAAGCTCTCAAAGACCAAGTCAGGGTCGAAGCCGTCCTCGTTCGACTCCGTGGTGTAGAACTTGTCAGAAGCTGCGTCGATCCTGTCTTCAACTTCCCCACCAGAACTAGGAGCTAGTCGGATTACTGGAGATCTTTATTGCTGACATTATTAAACGATAATCAGCCCAGGATAGTTGCTTGACGCCTCCTGACCTCCAGGCAGTTGTCTGACCGCAGATGTAGAAATGGCACATCACCTCCCAGTAGGTCTCATACACTTGAGGAGATTCTTTTTCAAAAGGCGCAGCTCCCTGGTGGTTGGGACAAATTCCTCGTAAGAATATCCCCTGACGACAACCCGGAGACCTCATACAATTCGTGTAGGGCAAGGCCCATCTCTCCAACCGGAGTAAAGAATGTCCCCGTCCGAGGATTGTAGCGCTCCAGAATCCCAAAGAAGTTATGGGAACTCATCGGGACCGCCCCACTGCACGGCCCTGACTGCTGGTACAGCCCCACACGCTTCAGCGGCCCCTCAAGATTGGTAAGGACAAAACCCACCATCCTACCCACCAGTAATTCTCTGGAGAATGGACCCATCCATACGCACGGAAGTCGACAGGATAGTCACCCCCTGCTTCTATGAAGGAATTGAGGAAGGTGGTAGCAAGCTCCGGGATCTCTCCAATTGGGATTTCAGGCTTGACGACGCAGGGAACAGTCCGACAACTGACCCGTCATGACTAT